>JAHZMT010000616.1:0-11392 GCA_027743785.1 Sinhomidia bicolor | reverse complement strand
ATTCATTTTTCTACTTATTTTCTGTTATTTGCATGTAAATTAATAAATTATGCAAATCTACATAGGTATTACTATGTAGTTTATCAACTCATCTAGAGCTACTTACTACATAAATACGCGTATAGAATCACAATAATATTCAGATAAAGGCTTGTAATCGCCGACATCAGCGATGTAATAAATATTTATTGTAATTTTAATAATTGTTTTTGATATGGTCAATTGTTAGTATTTATGCTGCTTTGCTTCCATTTTTGCTCAAAAAATGAAAAACAAATGGACAAGAAAGAAGCAAAAGTACCGCAGTAGCTGTATTTGCAAATTACTGTCAAGGAAATTGTGGCAGCAATCCAAGTGTCATTCAATGACGCATGCTCAGTAAATGCTCTTCCATCAACGAAGTTAAGCTAAAAACATTTCAAAAAGTGTTAGCAAAATTATTGTTGCTTAACAGAATAAAAAGTTATAAATAAGTTTGGTTAAAAAAGAAATGTAATTTCTTAGGTAAAAATATAATTTCCACTTATCCATCCCGTGAATATCAATTATATAAAAAGAAATGTATTCAAATTTTCAAGCCTGTATGTGCTTAAGTTCCGACGTCACAATGGCAAAGACCGGTTTTCATTATGTATGTATTTTTTAAATTGAAAACAGGTATACCACATAAACAATAATTCATTTGTTAATGGTTCTAATGTAATGTGGTGGCTAGACTAAACATACTGTATTTTTTAAAAACATACCATGATCCTTTTCAATGCATTCTGAAGAATTGTTAAGATGAAATGACGGTGTAAAACTATGAAATATGACAAGATTTTTTTGTGTGAGGATAAAATGTCATGCTGGTTGTCGTGTTGTAAATGTAAGAAGTCGCAATGTACAAAAATGTAGTAGGTATTATTGCATCTGTGCTTGATGCGATGATGTAGTCAAAAAGTAACCTACTAAAAGTGTGACTTGCGGAGCAAGTCGGTGTTGCTGTCTGTTTGAATGTCTTTGTTGTGAGTAGTGGTTATGCAAAATTGTTGCTATATTTGTGATTTGTAATACTTTAACGTGATTAATTGCATGATTAAATTATACAACTTTACATCTTATGGATATTTTTTTTATTAATTTTTTCTATCCAATTTGTTACAATTACATGGTAGCAAACTTGATTGTTACTGACTTGTGCACTTGTGAGTGCTATTACATGCAAATTACTCATAATAACTAAACAAATTCAACTTACGCCTCACGCACAAGTCAGATCTCTACGATTACATCAACATCATAAAAGTGCCAGAAACATGATTTATACATGTTTGTCATAATTTTAGGGAACCTGTCGTCTTTTCAACGCGATTAGGTTTTTTACTACACAGACCTTTGTCATGTAAACAAACAATTTGAGTCGGTAGCTGTTTGACAAATTCCTTCATCCCCGATTGATCTCCCGAGTCATTTTTAAATGCATGCCCTGTCAGTAGCTTTAGTGGGATATGTGTACTTATAATTAGTATTAAATGCCGGTTCGCTGACAGTCTACCAAAATATGTTTAAATGTTCAATGGGTTGTCCATTAATTCCGTCATACTATTTTATCCTAACTAAAGGATATCTACATTTGCAACAATAATGAAATAATGAGAAATAATGCAAACAAAATCGTTATTATTGTTTCCAATATTTGGACAATAATTGGATAAATTGGACAATAATTTAAATGTACTCCCCGGTTTAAACTTAATTGAGATGCCTTTCTGTATTGCCACACAGTGCCAAGAAAAACGTTATTAATCTTTCATGTCAAATGTCATGAAAAGCTGCGTCTCAGTTTGTCAGTAATTGGTGGAAATTTTGGAATTGCGCACGAGTGTTACTGATTTCCTACGTTTCTCCCGTTTTACATCTGCAGATTCCTCATAATAATACATTCTTGTAGTAGCAGTATTTTCATGTAGTAAAGATTGTTGTAGCTATACATTGTCCAAAACTAAAGTTGATACGCATTTTCTGAAAACAGAATATAGAGAGTTCTGACCCTGTAGATATTTGCTAACATTGCAATGTTATAAATCTGCCCTTTGATGATTCTTGATGCAATTATTTTGGATCATTTACATCATTTTTGTTTCTTGTCATGAAAAGACTTGCGTGCAAAATAATTTGATATAGTTTTCAATATTAAAAAGAAGAAAGTAGTAAAGTCAATGATGAACAATAAAATTCTTAAGGAAGTGCTGATTTGTAATATTAACTTAATTTTTAAATTACTAGTTTTGAACCAACCGCTGTAACATATTTTGTTTTATTAACTTGGCATTAGACCAAAAAGTTCATGTATCTGTTCAGAATAATAAATGGGTTGAATCTACCGCGTAAAACTGTACTATGAACTATGAATTACTAATTAAAACCAACCTTCATATAATTTTTATGCGCACTCATGTAAAAATGCAGTAGTTTAGAATATCTTCTACAAGAAGCAGTTATAGGTTCGGATAAAAAGTTACTAATTATCTTTTTCACAATTTTCACAGCAGCGATTTGAATAACTTTCTTATATGCGACATTTTTATGTCAAAGTATATATCAAACAGGGAATAAATAGACTTTTTTGTCCAATAAGTTGTTTAAAAAGGGTATGGAGTTTGTAGTTTATTCAAAATCATTTTTTGCATTCATCAACTATGCTGTTTAGATATTGGAGACAGGTGCAGGTTGAATCTTTCTCTAACCTATTTAATTTACATCAAATCTAATAAAGCGTCTAGTAGTATTCAGTGAAGAGAATTTACTTTGTGCTAACATGTGTAATTATTTTTCTATGAACAAGCTCTTCATTAACACTAGCATCTAGTACTACTACTATATGCACATAAACGGACAATTTACAAACATGGTAATAGACAAGTTGAATGTAAATGCTGCTCCATACCTATACACCTACCTACTTTACTCACAGTAATACTTATGTACCTCATGAAACTAGCAAGTACACCACAACAGCACATAGGTATATGAATAGTACTTCCTTCCTTAAGGAAGGAAGAAAGTTGATAATAGTCCAGAGAGCCTGTGAAAGGCAAGAGTATGTAGGCCAGACCCTGGCGGCCTGAGACTATTTAGGTCAATGTGCTACCTCTTTTTCATTTCCCATGTCCTAGTGAATATTTCTAAGAAAGAATTTGAGGCAGCAGTACAATTTTGACATTGCTCCGAGCCAGTGCTGCATCCACTTTTGCATTTTCAAATGCAACACATTCCGACAATACATACAGACAAATGATCACCCAGTCCTTGCTAAAACGGATTAGCTTAAACATAGTTTTCATCATGTTATTCTTCTCGAGAGTATCAACTCTGGCTGCGGTAATAGTCATGTCCAGTGCTTTACCGCCTTCTCCTGTTGACATCAATTTAGTTCCTACTCAGACATCTCAGGTGAGTAAAGAGCAGAAGCACCAAGCACCATAATCTTAAAATATTTGCGTTAATTGGTAAATAATTTAATTTGGTTTCTATTGACCCAAAGGCACAAAAAATTATCCCTATCATTAGTGCATTCGCCCCCGTTGTTGAAGCCGCCATTTATGATTCGATGGACTGGAGGGGAACAGGAGTGGTGACTCACGTCAAGGATGAGGGACAGACTTGCCAGAGCTCTTACGCTTTCGCAGCCACTGGGGCACTGGAATCCCAAATAGCCATATTGTATGGAAACTTGGAGCCTCTCCCACTTGGACAGTTGTCGTTACGATCCCGGAAACGCAGGAGGACGCGCCCAAGGATATATGTATATCGAAAGTGAAAATGAAAACGAGCTCAAGATTGCTGTTGCCACTTATGGACCAGTACGTTAATACAAACAGCAGTTTCTTTTAAGTTTGTAAAATTTAATGTTATAAATACAACCAAATTGGTTTTAAAAATTCTGTTCAGGTCGCCGCCGAAGTTGATGGCACCAATTTTCCGTCTTATACATCTGGAATTTACTATGATTTGAGGTGTAGCTCCACTGAGCTGAACCGTGCTGTCCTAGTAGTTGGGCAAGTGGCAAGCATTTTTGATTGCTATAGAAACCCAATGTAATTGTAATCATTTTTACTGATGCCCAAAATATTTGCATTTTTAGTTATGGCACAGAAAATGGAGTAGACTATTGGACTGTGAAGAACAGCATGGGACCAGATTGGGGAGAAGATGGCTACATAAGAATGGCTCGCAATCAAAACAACAATTGTGGTAACTCTCAAAAGAATTGTAACATAATATATCAGTTAATACTATGTAGCATGGGACCAGATTGGGGAGAAGATGGCTACATAAGAATGGCTCGCAATCAAAACAACAATTGTGGTAACTCTCAAAAGAATTGTAACATAATATATCAGTTAATACTACACAATTTTTTTAAAAACCTTTTTACTTGTATGTAGGAATCGCAACAAACGCCAGTGTTCCGATTGTCTTATGAAGTTTTTCCATATTACGTTTTGAATCTGCCCTTTTACGATTCTCAGGTATAAAAAATACTTTTTACTTGTCATGAAAAGACTTGCGTGCAAAATATAAGTTACAGTTTTTAATATTGCAAAGACAAAAGTTGTAGAATCAATGGACTGTAAAGTTCGTAAATAAATGTTTATTTGTAATATTAATTTAACCTTTAAATTGTGTCATGAAAAGACTTGCGTGCAAAATATAAGTTACAGTTTTTAATATTGCAAAGACAAAAGTTGTAGAATCAATGGACTGTAAAGTTCTTAAATAAATGTTGATTTGTAATATTAATTTAACCTTTAATTGCTAATTAAAACCAACTTTCATACTATTTTTATGAGCCCTCATTTGACAATAAAGTAATTTAGAATACGTTCTAGAAAAGAGTTACCAATTTTCTTTTTCTCAATTTACCCAGCAGCGCATTGATTTGCTTTCTAACTTGCGACACTTTTATATCAAATTACATCTAGCAGGGAATAAATTGATTTTTTTTGTCCAATACATTTTGTTTAAAGACGTTATGGAGTTTGAAGTTTATTCCAAAACCTTCCCTGTATTCATCAAATACGCTGACCTTAAGGTCAGTTGTCAACTGGTGAGAACAGAATTAAAATAGCTGTTATAGGTTTTGAGCTCTGTCGTGTTGACGGACCGACGGACAGACAGACTCCGGGATCCGCATAAAGTAGCTAAATGCTTTGTTACTTAATAACCCTTAAAAATATTGAATTTTGTTGTAATTATTTTTTGCTACATACGTTCTTGTGAGTAAATGACACATTGCAGTTGTTTATTCAATTACAATAGTATTCACTATGTTTATGCCACAGTTTACAGGAATTTGTACACTAGCTCAAAATTTATGTTACGATGAGCAAATTTAGGCTAATAAGTAGTCTAAATGTTTTTATCATTTTACTACTAAGCCCATTCAAACCCCATTACAAATCAGCCTGTGTGTGTAAGTAAATAAATGCTTTCTCTGTAAACTCATAAAAATGCTTTTCATCTGTGCACTACATTCAATAAAATTATTCTTATTGGAAATTACAGTTTTTCAGTACAACAATTATGCACTCATTTGAACATGCATAAACCACTTCTTTACCTGTAATATTCATTATTGTAAACAAGAGGGCAATTTTATTCTGAAAAGTGACATGCTGTAAAAACGTGAAATCACTTATATTCGTCAAATTTTTACTGCAACAGGTTATTTGTGCTTGAGTTGTACATGCTATCACTTAAAATCATAAAGTTAGCATAGTTTTATTATTCGCTTTATTTGTTTGCTGATAAAAAGCAAGTGCCTGCCTTCCCTCCAGCGGAATGATCTCGATCGCTAATTGTATTCTGCGCAATGTTCATTTTGCACCGCATTATCCAATTTACAAAATCAAATACAAACATTATCATTTCTCCCTTTCGATGATTTCATCACATTTATGTATGCGTCACCCTACTCCAACAGAGATATATGGTGGTAGCAGCAAAATGCCTCATGTGTCATATGTGCTCATGGCTAACAAAAATATTAAAATCAGTCAATGTTAAAGATAAGTAGATAACATTCAAAGATAACATTTTCTGCTACTCTGTTTTAATCCACAAAATTTACGCCGGAATTATTGCTTCAGTAGTAATATTTTTTAGTTAACTGTCTTTTTGGAAAGTTTACTCATTTTCAGAATACACTACGTGACCAGGCTTCACTAAAAATAAAAAATTTCCATAGTAGCATGGTGACCCGACAGTTATTGTTAACATTCATTGTTGCTACTTTCATAAATTTCGGGATTACTGCGAGTACGGAATACAATTTTCAATGTTTTATCCAGAGTAAAAAGTACAAAAATGTAAACAAATGGAACCATTGGTTAATTTTTTAAATTTGTCTAAAAGGTAATGCAGAGGATCGTAAAAATCATAACAATGAGGCGGCGACGAAAGCCGAAGTGGAACTTTTCATTGTTTGTGACAAAGAGTTCAGCGAGCGCTTCGACTATAATCGTCAGAAACTTATTGACTACTGGGCTGTGTACATGTGGGACGTGAACATGAGGTTTACAACATTGCCGAGTGTGGACATTTCTTTTCGTGTCACTTCACTTTTAATAATTAACGTAATAAACGACAAACAAACATTTTTAAAACTATTCTAAATAAAATGGGATAATGTTCATTCTTGGAATGTCTTCATTACTTTATGCAGGAAACGATAAATCAACCATTTATTGAAGAAACCAGATCGGAAAACGGAACAATATCATTGAATGGCGCATGGGAAAATTTTAGAAAATGGGCGTACAGCCACGACAAAAATGTCACCGCTTTCGATCTCGCTTTGCTTGTGACTGGAGCACCGCTCCATGAAAACGAAACTTTACTGGCCACTTCTCAGTCCTCTTCCTCTGGAACTGCTTGTTTGAAAAATGACACTGCACAAATTAATCTGAGCAGCATCGCCCTTCATGTTAACGCAACTTGGGGACATACATGTGGCGCTTTGGAAGCTGCTTTGGCATGGACGTAAGCGGCATTCGTTCTAAAATAAGAAAATAAAATAAAATAATGTAATAATAAGCTATTATTGTGACCTATTCATTTAATACAGGTTGGGAGCCAAAGATGATAAAGATACAGACTGCACGTCCGATCAATATTTGATGAGTACTCAAGGTTGCAATAAAAGGCAGTACATGTTTTCGTCGTGCAGTGACGCTGCTATAGCGGAATTTGTAGGTTCGGAAAACGCTCATTGTCTTAAACACAGCCATGCTAAAGACAAAAATGTGCTGAAAGGTGCAAACGTAACGCATCCACCCAGTCTTGATGAGCAATGTGCCATGTTCACTAACAATAAAAATGCAACTGCCGACAAGGTATAAAGATGCACACTGTATATCATTATGGATATTTTTTTAGAAAAATTCAAAATTATATTGCTGATTGTATGTATAATTTTTAGGACGATAACCGGTGCATTCTCACAACGTGCTCTGATGTGACAGATGGAAATTCGACTTTTCTTTGGAAACTCAGTCCAGTAGACAATAGTCCTTGTGACGAAGAAAAGGTAGAGATGAATCACAAATATTTTTTTTTTATATTCCAATATGTATATGCGTTTGTGCTTTGCAAAATAAAATAGTGCTGATAACTTTCAGGTTTGTTTTCGCGGACGTTGCCTTCCGAAAGGATTTTTGCTCCGTAACCTTGAAAATGGAAAATGTCTGCAGCATTCAAAAGACAGATTAGCTCTTGGTGACTACCTGGAAATGGCTGACTGTCCCAGATTTCCAACTCCACTAAATCAATTTAGAGTATTTGACAATGGCCACTTGGGAACATTTCTGATCACTCCAATAGTGATACCCGACATGTCATCAGTTCAACCTGAAGAAGATGAATGTCTCTCCGTTGACCTTTTTGATTTTTACAATCCAAATGACAATCTGCAGTACAGCTCGTGTTGGATATCGCAAAACTATCTGGGCTGGAGCTTTATTAGGCTGGATGGAAGCACAGAGATGCTATTGTATCACAGAGAAACGGAGAAATGTGCTGGTGTGAGTTCCGATGAGTCTGAATCGGGGGTAAAGGTGTACGACGTGTGTGATTACAACAACAAAAGAATGAGATGGACATTTGTGAAACGGCCTGTTGTCTCCTTGGGCTGGTTTAATGCTACTGGCAGTAGTAAAAATTTGGAAAATGTCACTAACACTCTGATTGAGCATAAGACGACGCCTGGTGAGTCCCAAAAAGACCAGGAAACAGAGAACAGTTCTGACAGGAAATTTTTAACTATGATCATTGTGGGATTTGTTTTGATTTCTGTTTATGTTGTTGTTATTATCGGTTGTATAATCACCTATTATTGGAAAAAAGGGGCGTCTGATAAAGTTCACTACTATAAAAATTTACAAATAGACAAATAGTGATTTAAATTTACATTTTTGTTTACATTTTTAACCTTTTTTAAAATAAAAAAATGGTAAATTTTCAAGTAAGTGACCAGACTCATTTGTTTCAGTTAAAATGCATTTTTATTCAAAAGTCTGCATAATAATATGGTTTTGTTCTTTGCATTTTGTTTGCAATTTATCATCCTTGTCTTTCCTGTCTTGCTTGTACTGCCTGTCTTGCTTGTACTGCCTGTCTTGCCTGTACACTTTGTCTTGTTTGTATTGTTTGATAATTATTGTAGCCGCCAAAGCGTCGTCTACCACCACCTATATTAACGTTGGATTTGATTGTCTATTTAGTAAATTTAAAAATATTCTTTCTTGATAAGCAAATTAATTTTTTGAAAATTCTTACCCCCAAATCTAAATAGCGTAAACCTTCTTGTTCTGATTGTTTCACTGGCATAATCTTCATTTTGTGCAGATCCGCTGTCAGCAAAGTTGGAATTTTTCTCAACGATATCATTTTTAGGTTGAGTATAATATTCCCCGACTGAGTAGTAATCGTGAGCGTCTGCAGCAGCAGCAACAGCAGATGCAACCACACATACAAAACAGATAACTAGATTCATAATTTTAAACTTTTGGTTGTTAACTTTTAAAGTTTGTTAATCGAAACTATTTTTGAGCGTTCTGAAATGACAAGCGGCCGAGTCAGAGCTGCGGATTAAAATATCATGACCAACTGAGAACAGCGAAGTCTTTGTGAGCTGCATTGAGTGCTACACTCATTTATTTTGTTAGTTGTTTCATTTGTCCAGGGAATGAAATTTAGGTGGTCAGACTAGGTATAGCGACTTCTCAGCGATAAATACTTGGTCAATGACACCACATATTTTTAGAGGATGATGAAAATGAAAGTATTATAGTAACAATACAAAATATTTTGGAATTTTTTGGAAATTCCAATTTTTTATTTGGCGTCCACACTACTTGGAGATGGTAAGGTAAGCATTAGTGCTTTAGAGTAGCGAATAAAATGCTGAAGACTATTGTTATGCTTGATGATTCCATTATAGCCATTTTTAATATATGAAGTTATTATTAAAATACTACATAAGTAGTGTAAACACTTGTTCAGCAGAACTGTGCGAAAGTGGAAGTTCCAGTAACATTACCTGTGTACCTCAGTCGAATAAAAAGCACAAAGATTTTCACGTCCCACAAGATGCTTCTAAGAATTATTTTTTATTCCCTCAAATCAAAAGATCCATTATTACAACAATGACTTGCAGATCATTTTTGCACATCACCACAGTCTTCATGACAAAGTAGATTTGCGCAATTTGGATTAATATACATCGTACATAAATATATATATATATGTTGTAATAAAAGTATATTATGCGAGACATTTGTTATCGAATGGTAGAGCAGGCACAAAAAAATCACACACATAGTTTAAAGAATTGGTAAAAAAATTGTTAGCGTCAGAGAATCAAAGAAAGGTTGCTATACTATTCATTATTATTCTAACAATTTTAATTTATTTCAGAATCAGGTCTTCAGCTTTCTCTTGTGTTCACCTATCATTGTCATTATCGTATGTAAGGATTATACCTAAAACAAAACTGACATTTAAATTCAAGCTACACCATCCAGAATTAGTGCTACGTGTTTTGTAATTTGTAAAATAACTGATATGCTGGAAGAACTCCGCTGGTGACTTGGTTGTGGTATGCTGTAAATACACTGTCACTGTACACACTTTTGCAGTATGCTGGAACCTTTCAGCCAGTGCAGTTCAGTGAAGCAGAAGCAGATCACATCATGCCTACCTGCTAGCATCAGCTGATCAACATTGCAAGAATGGAAATGTTGACAAACTCAAAAGAACGTAAATACTTCACAAGTAAACCACAAAATATATTTAAAATTGTAAAAATGATTTTTTATCGCACATTCACATCTAATTATGTATTAGCTTTAACTTTTGTCAAACTTCTTGTCAGTTTCATCAGTTGTCAGTAGTGCATGTGTAAAAATACATAGTCTAAAACATTCTGGATTCTGGTAATGACAAATGAAGGAATGAAAACATACTGATCACTGATTGCGATTAATTACAATTTACAATCATCCGGAAGATACCAGGCGCAGATCAATCAGTCGTAACAAACGAAATTTTTAAAACTTAGCAATTAATTAGAAGGAAATGGAAGGTGAAAGTGAAGAAGATTGTCACTCTGTGACAGTTGAAAACAGTGTTATCGATGAAAAGGGGGCAAGTTTATTAAAGCATTTTCAAGTTAATCTACTGTCACACTGCATTTTTTGTTTAAGGAAAACGTCACAACTAAGTAGTAGCAGTCATTCAGCAGTTAACATTGAACATTCAAAATTATCCGAACATCTTCAAATTGTTTCGAGAGCTAATTTGTCAACGTGTTCCTCAACGCTTCTGTCTACCTTTAACCACACTTGGTCGTATTTTTGCAATAAAAACATAAACGATGGGGAAAGTCCACGAGATTTCCTGAAAATACTGTTGAGTAGTCATCAGACTTGTACTACTACCTTTTTGGAACTTCCACAAATGTGCCAACGGTGTGCGGGTGCATTGATGACAGTTGATAAGCTGTTTCAGGATTTACAAAATCAACTAAATGTCCTTCATGAAATTATTCAAGAATCAAAATACCACGGAAAATATTCGCGGAGAACTGAGCAGTTTCACAAGGTACTGGGTTCTTCCACCTTGGAAAGCGAAATAATTAGTGCTACAGCAAAAATTATAGGTAAGAAAACAGCTATAATATTAGCTATTAAAATATTGAAAACGCTACAATATTTTATTGTTTTTTGTTACTTACAATGCAAGCCTCCCCAAGTGTCTCACTGTACAAGTACGTGTGTAAATGTAATTTTGAATTTCCAAATTGCGTGCCAAAACTGAAAATCCGTATTCATACGAACTGAATTATGGA
>JAHZMT010000615.1:0-81137 GCA_027743785.1 Sinhomidia bicolor | reverse complement strand
GTACATGAGCTCGGTTCAAATTGAAAAAAAAATTTCATCCTCACTCTCTTGTCTAGAGCATTAGTGGCGGACATAAAAAAGATCGTAAAAGTGATGTGAGGCAGGTGAGCTAGTAAAATACAATAAAAATATGAAGAGCAGAAGCAGCAGCAGCATAACAACATCAAATCAAAGCACTCCCGAAACATTATGATGATCTACGTACAAACGGCTTGACTTGCGTATCCATTATCCAATTTTTATTTTTTATTATGTTTTTCGTCTTCGTCGTCTTCTTCTTCTTTTTATTCTGCTGCTTCTTCTTATGCAATCATAACAAAAACCACTGGAAGCCAACATGAAACTGACAACTGTTGAGTTGAGTGGAGCATGCACAAAAAGGATTCTAGCCGGCTAGTTAGTGCTAGTGGATACATAATGATAAAATAATAACAATAATAATCACAAGCGCTACTACTTCTCATAGTCACAATAATACAAACGCTGAAAAAAAGTGATCCAGTTCACCGTCTTGGTATTATTATTATTATTATTATGCGATTCAAAATGTAATAATAATATTTATATCAGTTGTTAATACAAAGGAGGTGATGCACACAGAGAAAATTAACTAGCAAGCAGAGAGAATAATTTGTGCGTGTTGAAATACATATTCTTTTTTTTTGCAAAAGCAAATACCGCATTTCCCCACATCATCATCATCAAGTCACACTCACAAAAAAATATCATACATGAAACTCCTTTGTAGCAAAACACTGTTCAAAATTCTTGTGCCTTGATATAAAACTGCATGTAATGTATTTCGTATGAAGACCACTTTCAGGTATGTTTTAAATTGCCCAAAAATATATTCGTCATTTTTTTTCTTCTTCTTGAAAATCTCACATGTTTAGGCCAGCAGCAGCATCAGCAGTAGGAGTAGTAGTGGTAGATGTATTCATTCAGTTGGTTAATCGCGATAATAATAAGAAGGAGGTTAATGTAGAGAAAGACGACAACGACGATGGGAAAAGCAATTTCAAGCTTAGGATATCCTGTAGTGCGTATCATGAGCATCATCGTCATCATCACCATCATCATCATCCTCACAAAGTTAGGTAGCAGTACACACAGAAAACAGGAAAAAGTTAGCGACAAGTTATTTTATTTATTGTATTTGTATACAATACAGCGCGTCGTCTTACTACACCCACTTTTGGTATTTTATTCAATTTGTAATAAAATGATAATAAAACAGGCTTACTCACTACTAATACCACTACTGTATGCACTACTACTACCAACATTCGCCATGATGATAATATCATCATCATCAGCAGCAGCAGCAGCATCATCATCCATCATGCAATGAATGCTATTATACATCAGCAAAGTACGTTAATAGTTTTTGCAATGCACAAGAATAAATGTACATACTACCAAGCTTCCAAAAGTTTTTGTAGAATGTTCTCTACCACTCCATTGTTCCATACACACGGCACACACACACACACACACACAAATATATCGAATTTTTTCCTTAAAAAATTACAGAAATTGTGATTACAGCAACTAGAATGATTTCTGCTTTGCCTCCCACAATCACAAAAGGTTCACATTGGTAGAAAAACTGAAAAACACCATCATATCAGCAGCAGCATCATCACCATCGTCATCACCGCCACCACCAAACAAACCACACTACCATTTGCAATAATAATAATAATGCTAGATCTGCTGCTGCTGTTTGCTACTACTGTGCTACTACTACCACTAGTACATGCACACTACAAATAATATTGTATTATTATTTATAATCTTTGTAGAGGGCATATTCGATTCATATAAAAAGGTTTTTGCTTATCATAAATGTAATATATGTACATATAATATAAGATTATTATTATTATTGTTATTATTGCTACAAATTTTTGTGGTGATTTCTTGTTGTATTTATTGGTGGAGACAAAGTAAAGTAGTTTTTAAAAATATATATTATATATATCTATACGCAACAAGAAGAGAACAGCGGACAAGGCCTCGTTCGTTCATTCGATGATGCTTCATCATCCCATTATGGTCATATTGTAATGATGAGGCAAGCCTTGCGTGTGGTCAACTCGCACAACAGTGATTACGACCTTCCCGAGTAAATACTTTGCTCCTTTTTG
Source organism: Sinhomidia bicolor (assembly GCA_027743785.1). Lineage (NCBI taxonomy): Eukaryota > Metazoa > Arthropoda > Collembola > Entomobryomorpha > Entomobryidae > Sinhomidia > Sinhomidia bicolor. Next base: position 78,987 of record JAHZMT010000615.1, on the reverse strand, counting down.
CTTTTCGTCTCTTTTTCTCGTGCTCCCTCTTCTTTCTGAAAAAAATAATATAATTTTCGACTGTTTCATCATCGTCGTCGTCCGTCGTCGTCGTCCTCAGACGATTATGATGATTTTCTTTACTTTTTAGTTCAACAATGATAGTAGCAGCAGTAGCTGTAGGTATTTAGTAATAGTTGTAGTGATTGTAGCCTTTTTCAAAGCTGTACATTTCATCTTCAAATAATATTTATATATACATATATATATAGTACATCTTATATGTATATATATAAATATATTAATGGTAGAACAGAAACCAAAGCGCATTTATCAACTTTTATACCTGTGCACTTGTACTGCTGCTTCTCCTAGTATTACTACCGATTTTCAGTACTGTACTGCTTAACTTGGTAATGATCATCGTCATCATCATCTTGAAACTATATGACGACGATGATCACTAGCACCGTGTAGTATGCCACCATTATTATCTCCTTTATTTACGTCATGGTGAGCCACAACAACAAAATAGAACTACCTAACCTACTCTCCGTGTGTGTCTCTGAATTTTTTGTACATTGATACATATATATTATGATTATTATGGAAATGACTATCTTCTCTTGTGACGACGAGTCAGTTTTTATGCTTTTATGGAGTTTTTTAAAATACTTTTTATTATTTTAACGCGTGTGAAATCTCAAAAAGCTCAAAGAGATAGCACAACAACAAAAGCTAAAGAGAAGAAATTGTTCATAATAAAATATATATATGTATATATAACGAGGAGCGCACGGCATACGACGAGGAACAGTGAGAGTAGACCCGGAGAGAGAGAGAGAAAACTAAGTCAGTAAATAAGTGAAGATACCGATTCCTCCTGCTGGTGGAAATCCATCAACCTATCAAATCAAATCTATCTCACTCACCCAAACCAGGCAGGTAGTCGGCAAAAAACTGACTGAAATATATGGTCTTGGCGTGTTGGCTGGTTTTTATATACTCATTGTTAGCTTGAGAGACATGATTTCACTTGTACAATAATATAATATCATTACACATTGGTGCTCATCATAAAAATAGGCAGTAGTAGAGTAGCAGAGTAGTAGATGGTTGGTAGCATTTAATTTATATTATTATTTCGTATACATGGCAAAAAAAGTAACCGGCTGTCTGACTGAATACGTTAAAGTTATTAGCAATTCTATTTTTTTATTAGCTGTGCAAGTACTCTCAAGTTGAATAGAACGAGTTTTTTATGCAAAAAAAGAAAACTTCTAAGAATTATATAAATTCTCTTTTGGTGATATTTCGTATTCCTGTGAATAATAAATTGGCTTGCGCTCTTGCGAGTTTTGCAATTACCAGAATGTAAATAGTAATAACTAGAGTATTGATTCAATTTCCATTTCCCCAGTACACCTATTCTAGTGTTGACTTACTGTTGTTGAAGGAGAGCAAATGAGAAGTATCAGCAAGTACTAATAATAATGATTGTAACCGGCGTGTTCAGAGTTGCATCTCACTGTGTAAGCATATTTCCAAGAAGATATGCGTAGAGATTTTCTTTTATTATTATTATTATTATTATTATTATTATTTTGTGATTACTTACTACCACTACTACCTTCTTTTTTATCTCATATTGTGGCCATTACGACGACGACGTACACAATGCATTAAAATTCAAAGCGCTTCGTTGCATGAAATTTTTTGACAGACAATGTCAATTATAGTAATGAGCATGGAATAAATAGAAAAAAATATACAATATAATCCCAAAGACGAATTGAACTTATTAAAACCTTATTGCAAACTGCTTCGAGCTTGAGAATCAAATACTACACACACACACACACAGCTTTTGACGCACGTGTTCAGTGTGCTGATTAAATCAATGGTGATGCATGTAGTAGTAGTAGTAGCAGTCACATTGTGTGAAAGCACTATAAAGAGAAATATAAAAAAAATTGTCATTTTTTGGAAAAAAATGAAACTGTTATCGGTACAAACACAATTCTTCATAATAGGACGCAATGCATTGCAAGAACGAAACCAGGACAACAGCACGTACGCAGCTTGTGAAATGCACAAAACGTTATCACTTGTTATTATCAGCCAAAAAAATCATTGTGTGCAAAGTGGAAGGAAACCGTAATCAGGCAGGGAAACCGAAGAAAGCACCGAGCAAGGACCAAAGTTTAATCTATCTGTTTGTGGGACATAATTTATGAGTTTCTAACAAATTTTAATTCCCAAATACACACATCTCAACGAAAAGCGAGCAACTAATGCTACAACAATGCTATGTAAGTGATTCAGTAATGCATACATAATAATATTATGTCATACAAAGCGATTCCCATGCTGATGATGATGGTGAGTCACTAAAAACAAGTATTCAAGATTTTCTGGACTCTACCCTTTGGAATGCACATCATGATGCTGAGGTTAATGTCATTGCAGCATTTTTTTCCTACTGTAGCAAATTGTTATTTCTTTGGTTCAGTGCATTTTAAATCGTTTAAAAAATTTAATTCTTTGACTAGCCATAGATAACGTCATCAGTAGCATAGCTTTTCAGTATCTATGCATAGTAATATGCTCTGTTTACGTACATCCATAAAAATATTATTAAAGTGGTAGTCAAACAATTATTACGGGTGTAGTCTTTAAGAGAGAGAGCGTCAAGTCAATCGGTTTGATAGTACATTGTCTATTTAAAAGCGACAAACTACAATAAGATAAAAAAAATTAACACTGTGTCATTTAAGTGAAGTACATAAAATAGCGCATTATAGACAAAGCATCAACGCAAAATAACACATCCGCAGTCAGAACAGTAAAAAATAATAATAAATATCTTGATTGGTTCTACATAGCCTATTGAACTAGCCATCATCATCATAAACACGCGTGCGTATGTGTGTGTGTGGTGATTGCCCTGTAAAAAAATAATAATAAGCAATAAAAGCTAAAACATCTTAATATTTATACGTGTACAGTGTGTTGACAGCAATACAACATACATGTCCTTCTTCTTAAATAATAAAGCTATTGCACTGGGAATGACTGTCTAATTTGACAATTTCTCATACATACAAAAGATGTCTACAAAAGTAACACTTTTTCTTCCAGATTCAGCAGACAGAAAACAAAATTACAGTTTATCAATTTCTCTCTCTCTCTCTCTCTCTCTTTCTGAAAGTCTTTGAGTTACATTGTACAAGCATTAAATTACCATGATGAATAAACACAAAAAAGTAGAGATCATTTGGATGATGATTCGATACAATATTCATTGTCTGTGTGTGTGAGAGACAGAGAGACAGGGAGACTGAAAGAGTAAACGAAATCAATGAATGGCAACGCTTTTTTTNATTCATTGTCTGTGTGTGTGAGAGACAGAGAGACAGGGAGACTGAAAGAGTAAACGAAATCAATGAATGGCAACGCTTTTTTTACTTACTTTTGAGCTTTATTGTTGTACTTGTAGTAGAAGTAATAGTAGTAGCATCAGTATTTTTTTATATCAGCACTAAGTAAGTAAGTAGAATACCAGGAACACACAGAAAATCGTCAAGACAGGCAAATAGACAGGGAGTTATATTTGCAGAGACAAAAAGCTCGCAAGCTCTTTAACTAGACAACATCAGCACAAGAAGAAAAAGAAGACGCCAGAAGACACTGGTTGATTTGTGTCTGGGCTGAGTTTACACAAAAAAGCAGTCTAATATGCTGAGTGAGTAAGAAAAGATAAGAAAAAAATAAAGATGATGATGACGATGAGGCAAAGTGATGAAGTGATCTTCTTCTTCTTGTTCATCTTCGTAAAAGTGAAGAAGCGAAAGAAATGGAAGCAAATAAATAGTTCCACATTATAATATTCGTAAATCATATAAAAATCTCTCTTTTTTCAATGAATGTACACATGCATGTACATATATGTACACCATGTTATATCACATAATATTATTATTCTTGTGTGTGTGGAAGCTGGTTTTCTTGCCATACCCTACTTACGACCACATTACTACTACCACTTTGCTACCACTACCCAGAAAAAAACTATATCACCACACCCTAGCCTTCTCTCTCTATCTCTCTCTCGTCGTACTTTTGGTTTTAGAGTTTTATAATGCTTGTTTTCCTTTTGTCATTTTATTTCATCATCATCATCATCAACCATATCAAAAATATAAGATTGTATAATAAGTAATAAGTATAATATGTACACGGTATAGTTTTAAAATCTTAAAGAATATGCTATTATTATTATTATTATTATTCTCATTTCCATCTCTCTGGTTGCTTTGTCGCTGCTTCTTCTCTTGTAATACTCACTCATTTCATGTCTTCAAAAGCTTGCCTGTTTTGCTTGCTAGCCCAGTTTCATCTTCTTCTTTTTTTCAGGTACGGAAATAGAGTGCCGCCGGCAGATTCAACAAGACAGCTTTTATCATCCAACTTCCAAACAAATTTTCTTTCGCTTTTTGTGCAGGATATTATGTGTTCTTTTTACAAAGACTACGGAGCAGAGAGAAGAGGAAAGAGTGAACATTTAGACTGGGGCTAGTAGGGAGATGAAGGAGAGAGAGAGAGGAAAACGTGGAAATAATGCTTGCTGTGTGCTGTGTTTGGGTATGTTTGTGCTTTATGATGTTGTGCGGTGTTTCATCTTCTTGCCATCAGCATTATTATTGCTTGTTATACACATTCTTCATTTCTTTGCTGTGAAAATAAAATTACTTCTGCTTTTGCTGCTGCTACTACAACTACTGTGCAAAGAACTTTAACTATTTTTACTCTAAATTCGATTGTTTACACGCAAACAATACTACTATATTACATGTCCTTTTTTTGCTTTTGCTGCTACTACAACTACTGTGCAAAGAACTTTAACTATTTTTACTCTAAATTCGATTGTTTACACGCAAACAATACTACTATATTACATGTCCTTTTTTTTAAAAAAAAACTTCCTTTCAGTCTCACTCACTTACTCAGCCAGTCTTACAAGTTCATTGTTTAGGAAATCATTTAGAGATGGAAGTGAAAATCTCATTTTTTCCATTTCATACAAAAAATGTAATTTCGTTTTGATCTTTTTGTGTACTCATACGTGCTTTTTTTCTCTTTCTACAGAAAATCAATCTATTTTTCTCTTGATGAGCATACCAACGACATAATATCACCATGATATGAATTTGCTGTTAGTTGCTCCTATGATGCGGCAATCTCTCTTCTTTTGCTTATACTTTTGATCATCATCATCGTCATCACAGTTCATCATCTCATATACAACGTATTTTTTATTATTATTTACCTCCTCTTCAGTTAAGCATTACTTATCATCATGTTCACCAATACCACCACTACTTTTGTTGTTACTTGCTCTCCTACCACCATGCACCACCACCACCACCTCACCTCACATATTTTTTGGAGAGGACGACAATGACTCGTACATTTCAAAAGATAATTTTATGCTTGCTTTTTTTCAACTAAAATATGTCTGGGGAAAAAGGGGAAAAGAGTAAAGACTACCTGAAAACAAAATCCTTTGTAAAAATATAAAAAGCCTCCACACACATAATATGCATTGCATGCATGGCATTAGTTACACAACAATCATGTACACAAACGAAAAAAGAGAATGAAATATCCGTCGCCATTCAATGATGACGACGATGATGGTTTATTTTTCTCTTGTGTTTCATCTTCTTCTGTCGAATCCGCACCCAGACAATGTTTTTTTTTCAAGAGGAAAATCAAACCAAGATTTACACGAGCTGTTGTTCTCTGAAAGAGCATATGTACGTACCTATATAGCCTCAGAGCCTCACCTCTTTTCCCATCTCTCTCTCTCTCTTTCTATCTATCTATATATACATATATTCTTTTTTATACGTAGCTACCTAATATACATTTTTGTTTCTCAATCGTTTCTCTCCCTCTCAATGTCCATGTTATCGTCTTTATTAGAAACTACCACTCTGATTTGAGAAGATCATCCCGATTGATTTATTACTCGTTGATAAATAATGTATGCTTGAGAAGATGAGAAGTGAGCTGTTGTTGTTGTTGCTGCTCATATTGTTATTCAGTCAGTCTAACTTACCACAAAGTATTTTTTATTATTACTCGGTTTCAGCTTCTGATCTACATATTCGCGTGAAAATTATGAAGATCGAGGATCTACCACAATAGCAACAGCAATACAGGCAGAGGGTTCAATAAAAGAGCCACTACTGCTGCTATTACCACACCATTGCTAACTAACAATAATAATAATAATAACAGAATCAACTGCAGCTTCTGTTGTTGCTGTTTTGTGATTACTTTGAAACGTACATCCATTACGGCGACGACGACTACTGTGTGCTTTTACTAAAACCAGAGAGAGAGAGAGAGAAGAGGAAAAGGATGATGAGGTTAGATGATGCTGCTGTTGATGATGATGATGATGATGAGAAACTGCTCTTTTTTTCAACGGCCTCTCCTCTTACTTGCCTTGCCATGCCACGACCGCCGCCACTTTAACACAGCAACTGATGCTGTAACAATAAAATCAAATACTTCTACCACATATCATCCTCGTGGAATATATACGTGTGTCCTCTGTCTCTCTTGCTAAATGCACTCATTCTTTAAAAGAAAAAAAACCCACCCACCCACCTACAACCACCACCAGCACACTACTACTACTACTACTCAAGCAACTCGACCATTTTATATTCATCTTTATAAAACATTGTTTCTCTCGGCTGTCTTTTTACTATTTACAGTTGCATGAACTCATCTTGTACTAAGCAAAGGTATTAAAACGACAGAGAGACAGATATTAATTTATTACTTTTGTAGTAGAAATATACACACGTGTCTTATATGAGCTTTTACAATAAACTTTACAAAACCATTGTTGACCGTGCGCTGTAAATCGTTAGCAAGGTTTTTTTTTTAAAGTTTTGATATCGGGTATAAATTCCTATCGCAGCCCTTTTTCATCATCATGTTAGTCCAGTTTGTGTATAATTTAGCCCCTTAAGTCAATACAGTACCCTACCCACAAAGCAGAAGTTTCAACTGTTGAGTCTTCTTCTTTTCTGGTATATAATGTTGCGTGGAGATAAAGCTAAGTAGCAACTAAGAAGAAGATATTTAGATAACAATAAAAATGCATAGTGCATGGAGATTTTGATTGTATGTTAAGTATAAATTTACTGATACTGATGGATGAGCTTTAATATTTTCTGCTTTTGTTAGCCTGTCAGCTTCTGAACTTAACCGGGCGTGTGTTAGATGCTGTTCATCTTCTCTAACAACTACAACTGCTACACACTACATTCATTTGCTTCTGCTCTATGCTGCTGATGCTGCTGCTGCGTGGGTTGAAACTAGAAACACACCAAAAAGTCTACTTGTTCATCATCATCAACATCATCTTCTTCAATCCATTCATTTTCATCTTCTCTCTTCTCTGATATATATATACATTAAAACATACGCCTGCCTGGTCAAGCAAGCTTTTGCCTTGACCAAAGCTACTAGAGCCAACATCATCATCATCATCATCTTCTTCAGATTGTTATGTATGCCCATCTTCCATCCATCCATCTTTATACCTATCCATCAGACTGCATTGTTAATATTCACAACATGCATGATGATATTACCTACCTACATGATGCATGTACATATTTAATGATGACGACGATGATTGTAAAAAAACAATAAGCTTCTTCTTACTTAGTGCACGTACGTAATATGTACCTACATACGTAATAATATGTAGATATATAATGCGTATGTCCATCGTACCACAAATTGTTACGACTTTTGTTTGATTTTATGTATATATAACCGTTTGCTGCTGAATGCTAAAAAATTTAATAATAATAATAAGACTAATGTAATATGCACAAATGTATAGGTAATAAATAAATGTATGTACATAAAGTAAAAAGACTGGCTTTTTCAGTGTTGGGAAGGTTAAACGAAAGGTGTGGAGCGTCCTTTTAATATGCTTTTGTGTATAATATGTAATATGTTGTGAGCACCACCACTCTATTATGATTCAACTGGAAAGCCTCTATCATCCATTCCTGCCAACTCTCTTCATTATCAATTACTGTACGCATTAAATTTGCCAAAAAAGATTTGCAAATTTCACCAGAGGCTTGCCTGTGTGGTAAAGAATAATAGACAGTGGTGTGTATACCTACTTACCTACCTACCTACGTAGGTATTTTACAAATGTTACAACATCAAGACGACAGGAGATGATGATGACTTGATACAAGCAAAACGGGAAAATAATTCAATCCAGTCAATTATTTAGGCAAACACGATAGGAAAGATAAACATTTTCAGTCAACAACAAACTGTGTAATTAACCAGTTGACTCATTTCTTTCATCAATTTATTTATTGTCAATTGCCACCAACTTCTCAACAGACAGAGAGGCTAGAGCACTGCGCATGGGAAAGAGTCAATATCATCAAGCTTAAAACAGCAACACAGCAAAATCTTGTCCTCCCCCTCATTCTATAACGCTAATAATCACAACTCACAATAACAATAATATTACCTATTTTGTACAGACAGGCATGACAATATTGTTATTATTATTATTAAAATGTCAAGGGAGGATATTATGATGACGATGATTATCGAACCACGCCAAACAAACGACAAGCAAGCCCAACCACATACATGACAATGCTCATCCTGCTGCTGCTGCTGATGATGATGATCAACCAAGTCACAGACAAATTAATTAATACAAAAAGGAAAATGATAATCGTAAATAAAATGCATAATATATAAATAAGCAGAGAGAAAAAAAATCAAAAGCTTGCGTACTTACCAATCCAGGTCTATTATTCGTAGAAGACGGCAACAACGAGTACGATGATGCTATATGTATGTGTGATGCGTTGTTGATGTACAAAATCCAAATCCTATAAATCTATCAACGATTCTGTTTTTTTCCTTTGTGCCATGCATATATGAGGAACAAGCAGCGTCTATACACGGATACTCTTTGATTTACGGTGGTGGTGGTAGTTCAGTTGTGGTGGTAGGCGGTGGTGAGTGTGCGGATTGTGCTGAACTTTGTCTGTATACGAAACTCCACAGTAAAATTGGTGATTAGTAAGCAAAAATTTTGCTGGTGTATCTTTTTGCTACCTTCAAAAAGTTATTCTTTTTTTTATCCAAGTTGCCTTCTTCAATTAATGAATTATGCAATACAAATCACGTATCACGTTGTCGTGCAATTTGTTTTAAATGATGCCTAAATATTATATATAGTATATTATCTTAGTGTCGAATTATAGCAGCAGCAGCAGCAGTCATACAGTCTGTTGCATTTATTGGCCGTGTTGTGCACAACAACCAAACTTAAAGAGATGATTTTTTTCTTTTGCTTTTTCTTCTCTGATGTAAGCTTACATAAAGTTTTATTCCACTAAACAACAGTCAAGCAGTCTTCTTCATCACCACGAATCTATCTTCTTGTTCAGAATTTCTTTTTTTTCTCTCTCTCTCTCGTTCTCTCTCTTTCCTTCTCATCAACTTATTCTTCTTCTCCGCGCATTATTCAATGAGTTTACTTGTTGTAACAAGAGAGAACAATTCATCAAAGAGATAATGGAACTATATCAAAAGGGATGTGTGCACAGAAAAAATGTGTAAGATGAGGAGAGTTTTATTATTATTATATAGTAAGTATCTACACACACAACATGTAGACAACAGACGGGGAATACAATAGAATCAGTAAATAATAATAATAACAACTCAATGCAAAAAAATAAAACACGGAGAGGGAGAGAGAGACAGAAGTGTTTCACTTGTTGTTCCAAACGCAACAATGTAATAATAATTCACATCAGGTGGTATGAGCACTATATACCACCACAGTATCAGCAGCACAAAAAAATATTATATTATTATAACTACCACCACCTATGCACTTTTCCAATAAGTACTTATATAGTAATATATCAAGTCAGTGTATATATAAATCTGCCTGCCTACCTGCGTACACAGCTCGAAAAAAAGTAATTTATAATGTACAATAATATAATGACAGAAAGGAAACACCACCATCAAGCTTTTACTGTGTGAGATTCTTGTAACAATATTATTACCACCATCACTGCTCTTTATTACATCTCTCTCTTCTCAACAAAACACAACCGTGTGTGTGTCTATATAGTCAATATTACTATTAATAATAATGATAATGGTAGCAGAAGAGAAAAAAATTAAGTCAAGGGAGCTAATTAGTTTGTTGTAAATCTTCCATGAAGTTGCAGAGTCGTTGTTGTAGTAGTAGCACTGATTGCTTTTTATCTCTATGATATATTACTGAAAAATATTTGTTATGTGTCTCGGCGTTTTTTTTCTTCTTCTCTTTTTATTTTTCTTCTTTGCCTTCTTCTACAAGTGCATGTATAAAAACGCAAGTTAATCAAAACAGGAGAGGATCCGTGTGTGTGCGCAATGCGAATAGAATTTTTTTAAAGTAAAAATAAAATTGATGCAGAGAAGCGTTAACCAGAGAGTTTTTCTGATGAACTATGAGCTGCTTTGGTTTTGTTCGGGGGCACACCAGACAATTGAAAAGAAGAAAAAAAATATATATCAGTCCAAAAAGACAACTAGGTATTTAACTTCATGGACTATGCTGCTATTTGTTCTTGTTTGAAAAAAATAATTTATAACTTTATTTATTCTCACTCATTATAAATAATAGTGAGAGGACAGGACAAGAGGAGAGCAGAAGAAGACGAAGAAAAAGTATACCTAATAAGTTGAGGTGGTGGCGATTGGTGATAGTTTTTTTATGCGTGTGCTTCTCGAATTGTAAGATGGAAAGAGGAACAGGATTGTGGATATCTATTGACTTGTAATAAGATTTGAATAAGAAATTTTTTTCTGTAAATATTTTACACGTGAGAAGAAAAAATACAAAAGCACATGTATCAACTTATTGTTTCACTGACAACTCTTTGAAATGCTGCTGATAAGGTAATAAAGTAGACCATCAGCTCTCCAGCAGCAGCAGCAAAAGTTTGTTGCGGAATGTTTTCCTGATAAGTGTTGATTGCTAGCACGTTGTTGAAAAAAAGTAACAGCGTACTTTACATTGTCACCTTTAGTGTTTCTTTCGTTTTAAAAAAAGTACAAGTCTGCTGAAGTACAAGTGACGATCACGACGATGACGCTGCTGGTGCACGCAAGTGTGTTGTGTCCGTCTGGAAAACAAATAAAAATGTAGGAATTGATAAGAATTTTACATCATCCATTTTTTAAATTATCAATTAGGGATAGGTTGTTTGGATCATTTGATATGCAGAAGGCAAGGATGAAGAGAGACAGAGAGAGAGAGAAGAGAGATACCATGCCATTGCCATAATATTTTATAAAGAATATCAAGAATATTTCCTTCTAATATGCCTTTTAGTTTTTCATTGTGCAAACAGTTTTATAACTTGTAATAATAATATTATTATTATAAGTAGGCAGAAGTTTTTTTTGCGTTTGTTTGTTTGTGTACTATCTGATTTATTGGTATGAAAATATTTTATACTTTTTTAAAACAGTATAAAAGCATCTAAACAAAACATGCTAGCTTTACATCTTTTAGGCAAATATTGATATTTGCAAGCAGCATCATCATCGTTCTCATCATCTCCATCAACAAAATAATCACTTTCAGTCCATTAAAAAGGAATTCAAATAAAAATAAGCAATAAAATTCTAGGTGTAACCTGCCTGGCCCGACCAAGAAACGTCGAATTTATTTTATACCTGAGAGAAAAAAAATACTTTACTTTATAGTGCGTATATTGTTATATACCTTGGAAGTAATTATTATTACTTTTAATAGCATCTCTCTTCTCTTTTAGATAGATGACTGTGCACAGGCACAAATCATTATTGCATTGAGGATGCAAACGCTCTACTGCTCTCCTGCTACCAACCTACCTACTACTATTACTGCTGCTGCTGCTGTATACTTATTGTTCAACGGCACTAACCTGAAGATCATCATCATATCACGTCCGACTTTCAGTGTTACATGAATTACTGGACGCCTGGATATGACGCTATAGTGTATGCACATTTACTTAACTAGTTTTGCTGTTGCTTCTGCTGCTGCTGCTCTTCTAGCAGCACCCTTGCTGACGCGAGCGAGAGAGATAATGGCTGTATGTTACGTGAGACTGACAAATCAATGATGCTTCTTCTGAACATCTTAGCTAAAAGACAGTTGGGTAGAAAAGTCAAGAGAAGAGATCTCTTCTAGCAAAAATCATAAAATTTGCTATGGCTCTATATATCATCTTATTATAAAAATTTATATTGCCACCGCCACAGCAGCATAGCAGCAGGATTTTTTGTGCACAAAGACTGTTTGTCTGAGTTGAGGTGACACAACAGAAGATGTTGCTTTGCAAATTTTTACGAGAGTTCAAAAAAATTGTTGAGGTATATAACATTTATAACGGCTTTAAAAAAATTCCTGTTGTCCTTGGAGCATCATCATCATCAGCATCCCTTCTCGCATAGATGTATATGTACATACAAGCATACATATGTATATACCTTTTTAGGCAGTGGTGGCAGCAGCAAAACAGTGAGCAGCAGACATAGTGTGGCCTATACAATCAGCAATAATCATATGAACCAAGTAGTATTAACCTTCTCTAAAGATGAATTGTTCGTAATAGGCAGATTATATGATGATGATAAAAAGAGAAGATGCATCTCTTACAGGCATGTTTGTTATGTATTATATATTATTATTATTATTATTATGCAGCAGTAAAAACTAACTAATATACATACTTGTAGTGCATACATGCTATTGCTGTGATTGTCGCTGATCCTGCATGACGACGACGACGACGATGATGACGAGTATGAAAAAATAACGCGTGCAATCATATGGAACAGCGTGATTGTTCACATAAAAATGTTTTACAGCACCTTTGTACGAGCACCATAAACCATCACCAGTACAGAAAAGAAAAAGAAGAAGCAGCAGCAAACCAGGTCCAACTTTTTTGGGTTGTTTGTTACTTACTTATAAGCACACGCGAGTGAAATATATTAGACAAGAGTAAAATAGTAAATTTTGTCAAACTAATTTGAAAATTAATAAAAATATTTTAATGAATAAATTGGTCATTTATGTTTTTTTCTACTTTTTTTGCTCCCCCATTCTATAAATTAGTTTTTTATTACAGTGTCAGTGTTAAATGACGACCACTATGACTGTCTGATTTGGTTTTTGTGTGTGTCTATGTGTGCTGAAAATGTGATAATCATTGAAATTTTTAGAAGAATGGAAGAGAGAGAGAGAGAAAAAAAAAGCAAAAGTTGTATACAAAAAACGCAAATCTTCTTCATCTCTCGCTTCTCTTCTCAAATGAGCAACTGCAATGCACACATGATGGCGATGATGATGATGATGATGAGAACGATAGTTCTCTAGGTAGGTTCTAAATTGTCGCAAAAAAGCTAAGCTAGCATATTAATAATGTAATAGTGAAATACATACATAGTTGTGTGTCTGTGTGCACCAAAGAGTTATAATGTGTTATATGATTGCATATTGTATTATTCACCTTCGTGGTATTCATGTCATGATCACCATGACAAGTGCTGATGATAATCCGTCAGCGCAGCGTAAGTAGAATTTTTTTTTCTCTCCCTCTCTTCTCTCTCCCTTTTTGACTTTGGCCAGGTTCATGTAATACCATCACTATGATTATTATTATTATTATTATTGGCTAGGTGTGTGTGTGTGTGTACAATGTGCATGTATGCATGTATGGAGCAACTCATCTTCTTTTATTTCATGGATGTAATAATGCAACAATAATGATAATAATAATAATAATAATGAAGACAGAGTTGCACAAGAGAAGACCAGAAAGGATGAAGCCGCGAGCAAACCAATGATGATGATGATGATTATTGAATGTTGAAATATGATGAAGGAAAGTATTGGTAATTTTTCTTCTTCATTCAAGGCTGCTGTAGGAGTCAAACTTCCTCAGTTAAAGCAAAAGTACACAAGTTACTAAGAGTTTGCTGAGAGAGTTAATTTTTTTTTCAAAAAAAAAAAATTATTGCCGTACTATATTACATATACCTAATACCAAAGCCCACTACCAACTACTACTACACAACCTCAGCCTCACTTTGTACAATGATTTTATTGCACACTCTCGCATTGCTTACTCAACTCTAAGAAGATGAAGCAAGTATAAAAAAGAGAGAAAAAACCATCCTCATCATAATCATAAACGATAAAGTTGCCTCCGATGATGATGATGATGATGCTGATGATGATGACGGTCGGCCCTGCCCTTTTGTTGTCCCGCAATTAACTCATGGATAATATTATATTCTTTTATTTATTTACCCCACTAGTATTACTACTAAAGTAACTACTACCAAGTGCTGCTGTTACTGCTGCTGCTACTACTGATATACATTATCTGCAGAGCCGATTTATATTTTGTTACATGTTATTCTATATAGGTATATATATATATTTTTTAAATATTCAGTTAAGTTTTTTTGGCATACCTACTTATATGCGGCGTGAATTTACTCTTAATCCGTGCTTCCAAATTACAATTTTCCAAATCTCTGCATCAAAATGTTATTATCTTGCCTGGATGAGTAGTACACTCCTTTTATAAATATTTTATGAGTCACTAGGATAAGAATCAACAGAGAGGCTGATAAAAAGTCTTTCTCATTTTTTCCCACTAAATAATTTGCACAAAGCAATAAAAGTTTGCCACAATTTAAATTAAACAGATTTCCAGCAGAGATATGATGATGATATAGTGGCGGAGGTGGTGATCGGGATCACGATGAAGAGGATGATGAGTTGCTTGTTTATAATAATAGTCACTTTGCAGTGCTCTTGTTGGCTTCTCGTTTTTTTGTGCCTAGTTTAGCTCTACAGTATGTGTATATCAGTCACTCACTGCATGATATATAATAATATGTTGGGCATAAGTGTGTTTATATATCAGTATGCATCTCTCTCTCTCAATGAATACATCAAGCATCCAGTCAAGTGGTTTATTTTACACCAGCAACAAGCTGTTTGATTGCTTACACACGCACATATATATAATTTTTTTTTTAATTTAGAAAACGTACACGGTAACAATAATAATAATTGGGAAGGGCTTGCCTGCCACTATGTCACTTTGAAAGACGATATTTGGTTTTAATGTGCAAAATTGTCACCATAAGAGTGTATGGCTATAATGTTGTAAAAATGGTTTGCGTTTGGGCAGGTATGCGTATAGCGCACATAATAATAATAATAAAAAAACACTCGTTTGTACGTATTTATAGTACTAGTAGTTGTAGGTAGTTAGGTACTATTGTTATTATTATGTCACAATAAAATTGAGAAAAGGTTCACTGGATTCTGAGCTCATTAACTGCTCACTGAACGTGTCAAGTAAAGTCAAGTGGCACGGCTTCAATGACTTTAATAATATAATAATAATAATAACATGTAACACTATAAATTTTGCCAGACAAATCAATTGAAAATGCTACACCACAATCTTTTACATTAATCGTTGAATAAAAACGGATTTTTTTAATATTCTTACAAAAGTGCGTAATGTCTTATCCGGCTGGGGAAGGTTGCGATGTGGAACAAGCGTAGAGCAGAATAGGTACATCAAGCTTTTTCTCTCTTTGTGGATGCCAATCACTTTGTTCCTTTTTTCACATGTTTGCGTGCACTAAACTTGCATATTTTTTATTCCCTTGGCACGCGTCTAAGTAAACACTGTTTTTCAGTTTACCGGTTTCTCCCGCAAAGTCACAAATCAAAACAGTACTTAAAAAGTTTGCAAAGGAACTTGAAGTTTTCCGTATTTCACTGGACTATCAGAGTACTTTGTCCACAGAGTGTGTTATTACTAGTTCTACACCGAAACCAGGTGGATACCAACCATGTGAATTGAGTATTTTATCGAGTGACAGCTCTGCAACAGAAGCAGTTTGGCTTAAAAGTTGTTTATTTACTTGGGTGTGTATCAATCACACACCACTGATCCCATCCAATTCCCAGAGATTGTCTTTTTGCCAGTTAGTTCCCCCACAGAAACGACACACACAAACATGTCGTTGTTGGAACACCGTTCGTTGGTGCTGTTCTCGTCGGAGGAGTGTAGAGAAGCGAAGACAAGTAAACAGGGAAACAAAGGCAAACACAAAACTGAGCCTCTTGATAAATAATTTTGTTCTTTTTTCCACTCCAACAGTCAATTTTGCTTTGAAGTTGTGGTGGCGTATTTGTTGATAAGGATGAGGGCGATTATGTTGATGACGCTCACTGGCATACGTATTATTCCTCCTACATGACAGTTAGCATGTATGTATGTATGTGTATGTGTAAGTATACGCAGTAGTGCAAAAGGAAAATGAAACCGCAATCAGACTTGAAATGCATGGATTTTGTGCATTTACTTTTACTTATTGTTATTTACTACTGTTTTATTACTACTATTACGCTTTGCAGGTACTTTGGTTGGGCGACGATTGAGTATTATGGATAAGTGTGTGTTGGAAATTTGTACAACAACAACATCATCAAAACTGACTATACAAGTGTAATTTGTAAAAACGTAATAATCCGTATTTAGCTCTCATTCACACATAAACACTGCTCATAATATAACTTTTAGTTTTAATGTTAAAACACAGGAAAAAAAAGTTCTCATTTTCTCAACAAAAACCCAAACATACTACTCCTGTTCATACAATATGCTGAACCAAGTCTGGTGAATACAAAACCATGAAAACAGGCAGGACAACGTTTTCAAAACTTTGTCAGTGTTCAACCGTTTTTCTCCAAAGAGAGAAAAAAACCCTCGCTATGAGGGGAAATCACAGGGAATTGACCAAGTTAAAACCTAAGAGAGGCGCACATGCAGTTTTTTTTCGCATGTATGTACTTTTTATTTCTCCGTATAACAATGATGATGCATGGAAGGAGCAACAAACAAGAGGAAAACAACTCGCAACCACAACAACAGCAGCAGAGTAACTCACTGTCTCACAGCGTATTCCCAACTGTCCAACTGTAAGCGAATGGATGGCGGTGCAAGCAAAGTACGCTGTTGTTGTTGACGATGATGATGATGATGATGAGCAGGATGATGATGAGTCTTCTTCACTCACTCACTCTCTCACACACACATATATACATACATATATACAAACTAACTACCAAAAGTACATGCATATAACTGCAGCAGCAGCAGCAAAGTCATTCTGCTGTTGTTGTACACAATTTACTCTAGTCTGTGAGTGAGTACAGTGTGTGCGAGCATGAAAAGGAGTTTATTGGAAAAAAAAGCAAACTGATGTTCTTCTTCTTCTTCTTCTGCTGAGAAGATATGATGATGCTGTTGCTGTTTTTATATTATCGCAGCAGTCTCTTTACTAACTCACTCACTGTTACATCTCCTACTACTACTACAGCGTTTTTATATACTTGTTCTTGTAAGCCGATTCACTTGTCTACTTTGAGTAGTATCTATCCATCTATTTGACTCTTCTTCATTCTCACAGTCGACTCACATCAGGACAACAGCAGCAGCAGCAGCAGAAAAGAAGACGAGTCAGAGAGTTTGCAGCAGCAGTAACAAGAGAATGGATAAGTCTCTTTTTCTGAATATCTATCTCTTCAGATAAGAGGAATAGTAGTAGTCGTCGTCGTCGTCGTCGTCGTCGTAGTAGGTGTGAGTGGTGGTGGTGGTGGTTTTCGAGGAGAAATAGAAGAAAAAGAAGAAGCAAGCCATGGAGTATAATGGTATTGTCGTCATCGTAGTTACCACACAAACATTATATTATCAACATCATCATATTATTTAGCGTACTGGCAGGCCAGGCCAAACACAGAAACGAGTAAAAAAAACAAGTCAATGCGATGATGAGCGAAGGAGGAGAAAAAGAGTTAACTTGCTTTAATGCAGTCATGCGTTTTTCTTGTAATGTAATTATTATTCCTTTGTATACCATAGCATTCATGCAGCCAGGCAAAAGGCAGGCAAACTCTTCTTATCAGCATCATCCTTTTTTCTTCTTCTTCTTCCCATGCCGTATTTTTATTTTTATTATTATGCCATGTGGTACTGGTGTGGTGGTAGTGGCAGTAGCAGTGACGCTTTTTTTGTCGAGCCTGTGACTTGTCCCTCTTTCATTTTGCTCTTTTTTTGCTGCTGCCCTGTCTGCCTTGACTTTACTCTTTATTTCCATTTTTATTTAAAAACTCTTTGCTTCATCCAACTACTTATTTTTTTCCATGTTATGAAATAATGGCCATTATAAGAAGAAGAAGAAGAGTAAAAATGTGATTAAAGCACAACACATGAAGCACATGTGTGTGTATAGGAATACGTTATAAAAATTATTTTTGGATAAGTGAGTGCATTAGCAACAGCATTTAACTACATCGTCATCATCAAACACAAATAAAAAATGGTAGTAGCAGTAGTAGTAGTAAGAGTAATCGTCCATCCATCCTTAAATGCAGGAGCAGCAGTACCAATACAAAAAAAACTGTCTTATCACCTACAGCAGGAGAATCAGCAGCAGCAAGCAACAAACTATGATGTGGCTTGGTTGTTCGATGTATTGGAAGAGGAGAATTTGTGATGATGATGATGTGATGCAAGTTGCTATATGGCTGCTGCTCAAAAGATGATCAATGATCACTCCGCTTGGTTACAGGTCTTCTTCTTCTTCTCCTCAAACTTTTAAACAGCAGCGTACGCTTTAAAATTGCTTGTCTGTCTGCCTAAGGATTCTTCATTTGTAGAGATTATACATACAACCCACAACAACAACAAAGCAGATTAGCTGTTGATGTTGTTACTCTGCTTACTCTGCAATTGCCAGAAGAGCGAACATGATCATTTTGGTCATATAATGTTCCCCTTTTCTCATGCAGTTATGCGGCTTGCTAGCTTCCAAGTATTATTTCATGGATAAAGTCATACAAATCCAAAAGTGCTTACGTGCGTCTCTATTATTAGATTGAGCACAAAGTAAAAACACACACAATAGGTGGGTAGGTAGGTTGGTTGGTATCATGGAATGGAACAAGTAAAATTTACTTCCATGTTTGGGTATGGTTTGAATATATATTCATTGTATTTATTGCCATTTTTGTTGTTATATGATGTTATTAGTGATTGTACAAAACAATCTCATCATCATCATCGTCGTCGTCGTCATCATCATGTTCATAAATGAAATTGTAAAAGAAAATACACGCTGTCTCGTTTCAAAAGCTTACTCCTCATTTTACCTAATGTTTCATTAGACTGCGCGTTGTTTGTTTTGGAGAGCTTTGTGAATTTACTCTTTTCTCTTTACTGCCTTTTAAAATAATAATAATATTATATTACATGACTCATATAACAAGAATGCTACTACTGTGTTCTGTGTGTAGAGCTGCTGGTGGCAACAAAAACGTGAGGGAGAAAGAAAGAGAGTCGATGGAAAGCCTCCCAAAAATATCCCTTTCAGCAGTTGAATTCATTTACGTCTAGGTCTAAATCATATTTTCTTCTGATAGTACTACAGTTATCATGCTTTTACTAATGGCTATTCCTCTGAACATTTACAACAACCAAATCAAATTATGCTGGCTACTGACTGTGAGTGCTCAATAAAATGGAAATTGTACATTGAAATTTTCGAAATTTTGTGCAATATACAATTTCCGCCAAATCTCCCGTTACGCTGGATTCGTCTACTTACACATGGCGCACATAATAATATACATGCATACTAATGCCATGAAGGAATACTTATTTTTTGTGCAGGTAAGTATTTCGATTTCAATATAAAAAATCATGACGATAGCTTGTTATCCTTGTAGCAGCAGCAGGTATTCATAAAAAACACTACTACTACTGCTGCTGCTGCACCAAAGAAAACGAAGATGCGATCAGGCCATGCATGGTAAACACATGGTTTTTTTTAACTTGCTGCTACATTCCTTTGCGCTGGGCTTCTGCTTGCAGGATTATTGTACAATAATAATAATCCTTTGCTTAGGCATATTATCTTTTTTTATCCAGTAAACTCCCTCGTCGTATAGTCATCCATTCAACCAGCAAGCATTGAATAAGAAATGATGATTTAATATAGAAGCAAAAGCAAGGAAACAAAGACGAGAAGAGGCAAGAAAGGTAACTCTACCAAGAAGGCAGAACAGGAAGAAGGGATGCTCTAGCTTTACCCTGTTGTAGGAGAGAGACAGAGAGAGAAGAGGCGCATATGCTGTTGTCAGTGTAACTTTATTCACGTTGTCCTGAATTTTCATCCTATTCTTTCTCTCTCGTTCCTCCTCATCTCAGTCAGCCAGCGTCAGCACTGCGATGGTACAGAAGAAGGAAAAGCAGCAAGTAATTTTTAAAATTCATTTATCCATGCATCCGCTCACTCTATGTGTTCCTTTTTCTTCTTCTCCTTCTTCTTCTTCATCCATCTGTCTATTTGTGCTGCTTCTCCTGAGACGAATTTTGTTATTTCCTTTTTGTCGCTTGGCTCTTCTTCTACACACTGCCAAGTGACATGGAAACGGTGGTCTCTAGAAAGCAAAATGATGAAGCAACAGCGTTTCTCTGCAAAGGCTGCAAAATGTATATAGGTATATATAATATAATATAAGTTGATCATCATCACACTTTGCGCGTGTTTCCATCCACCTCCTCAACTTTTTCCAAGACAAGACAACGATAATTTCTGTGCCAGGCAACAACAGACAAGAAGACAGAAAATCATTTTTGTGACTAGAGAAGAGATGTGTGCTTGTTATGATGTGTATATGTATATGTATATGTATGTACGTACATAAAAACCTTTTTGAATACTACTTACTTAACTTGTAGTAAATGGTCAAGTTTTTTCCCCTTTTTTCTGTCCATATACAAAATGAACACAAAAGTTGGGTGTGGGAATGTGGGAGGGAATGAGAGGGAGAGAGAGAAAAAAAAACTAACCTGTTCATCTTCCAAACGATCATAATCACCAACACCATCTTCTCTTACGCCGATCTTTCTCATCATCATCATTATTTTTTAACCAACTCATCCTACAGTGTGTGTCCGCGTTATTGGTTATTGATAATGATGATGATGCGGTAAAAATGCATTGATCCTGATGTAATATATTTTAGCAGTGTATAAAGAGACCTGACTGTGCACTTCTATGTATGTATAATTATTATCCTGAAGGATTTATATTATTGTCTCGTTCAACTAATGAATGACACATGAAAAAAGTAGAGATGAAATGGAGAATTGTAAGTATGGTCGTGCTTGGCCGTGGCACACACTGCATTGCATGCAGCATGCATTGTTGTCACACATTCAATTGGAAAAGAAAGTGATGTGGGCATTATCAAGTAATTATTGGTTGTCTCCTTGGAATTTCTGCGCGCATTGGGCTCTGAAAAAAATGATGTCGTTTATGGCATTTATGCGATCCGTCACTTGTAGTGAATCACAAAATAGATTCTCATGACAGCAAATAATCAGCTTGTTAATTGAGTTATTAATAAACGTGTATAAGCAAAAAATGTAAAACAACAACTTGTATGAAAAAAAACTTAAACTGAAATACATATATATTCACAGTTTCTGATAACTAAACTTGTTATCTTTTTACATTGCAAACTCGCAATACCACAAAGCCATTTGTTTTCAACGAAACGATCTCATCAACATCCCGTTTGAAATTCAAAATTCTTTCTGTGAAAGCAAATAAATAAATTATGTTTTCCGTGAATGTATCGCGCTGTGTTTAACAGAGCACAAACTTTTAAACCCATATGTTAATTTAAGTCATGTAAAATAATATTTTGTGCGTTTTCCTGTATGCGTGAGTGAACATGACATTCTTATTATTGATTATAACATATTATTACTCTACTAGGGGTAATAGACAGAGGAAGAGAGGGAGAGAACTTTAACTAATAAAAAATAGTACTCACTACAGAACCACAACGGTAAATTAAATGACGATATGATACCCGGTTGACTGCGTCGTACTCGGCCGCATTACCAAAGTGAAGCACTAAATGCTTATAAGATGATGAGCGACTGCTAAAAAAAGAAATCACAAATTGATTACTCTTTTTTTACTGCACGACTTAATTTCCTCATAAATCTGACACCATCTTCAAGAGAGACAGTCATCATCATCATCAGCAGCAGCAGCAGCAGCAGTATCCATCGCACCATCACCGTTGCTTCGCTGATGCTTACACGACTTCAAATATTACCTATATACCTACAGATGAAAACATAACTAATGATGACCGCATAACTTATAGACGAATAAGTATGAATGAAATGCACTCATTGATGCATAATGTTAAAATTATGATAGCGTACCTCGTCTTCGTCGTGAATCTGGTGTGCGTGTGAAAGATGTGGACCAACACATTATCTGTTCATCATTTCGTATATGTGTACACTGTACACACATATTTTTAAATGCCTACTTACTAGGTAATCCTCACTCGTCTCATCTCTTGTTGATTTATCATCATCATCATCACCAAGAGAGACAGGAAGGCACTTTTTGTATGGCTTTGTGTTTATAGAATAAATTAACTTGTTGATCATCATCATCAGCAGCATGTATGTATGTATAGTGCAGTCCTCAGCGGTCAGTCGCTCAATACAAGCAACAAAAAATGTAGTTTCAGGCAAAATTATGTGCATTAGTCAGTTAGTTGGTCCAGTCATCTTTCTTCCTACATTACAATCGTCGTCGTCGTTGTCGTTATCATCATCATCATGGACTGACTGAAAGTGAGCAGTTTATTTATTATGGTCAATGTAACAATAATATCACACACGAGATATTGTGTGAAGCAATGTTACCATTTCGTGAAACAAATAATCACTCAACCAAAGGGTGACAGTTATGGATGGGACAAGCTATTACTTACACACAAGGGGCAGCAGACTTCAAAAACAACATCAGCAAGAACAAAAAGAAAACGTGCTGACAGCAAGCATAAAAAATGAAAGGGTGACATATTACTATGATGATGATACAATTGATATTCATTGAGTGGACTACAACTGTGTTTATTTTTATTTATTTATTTTGAAACGTGTCATCCTGAAAAAATGACACTCATTACTTAATTTTCTATTAAATCTTATTTCGTATTTAGATTTCCTTTGTGTACTTATTGTTTTTTATAATAAAATTAAGTAGATATTTTTTTATATTTTGGACTTTCGGATTAATCGACTGTTTTCAAAAGTTATAAGAAACCTTCAAATACTTGCACTTTGCATTATAATATTCGATGCTCGGAGAAATGATGGCATTCCAAATTTTTTTGCAGTTCAATAGACAGCCTTCTAAACAGAAATGTATTCACGTAAACGACGTACTATTCTTCATTATCTGACATATGACAGCAAATGTAGTGATGTCTTATTTACAAGATATGTTGTTGTGTCGAACGCATCGAGTTTTTGCTTAATCACACTATTTTTATATGATTTCAACAATGGATAATGTGGGAAAGCTCGTCTCAGGCAAAAAAACAAAAAAAGTTGGAAAAAGCGATTAACTTTGACTACATTAGTGGGTTTCTTCTAAAAGACTGTTACGCAACGTAACTAAGCACTTTTCAATTTGATAATATACAGACAGGTACTCATACACCTCAACTGGTTTTTAGACAGGACAGGACATCACGACAACGACCATGATGATGATGGAGCACACCGATTTTTCTTTTTTATTAAGTGCATCGTCACAGCTATTATGATCATTTTTTTATCTGGACATCTTCCAAATTGCCCATTCCATCTAGAGGTAAGTAACAATCTGCTCTGATGCTATAGTAATAATAATGGCCAGTATTTTTGTAACTTTGTAAGCATTATCTCATGTTTCTTTTACTTTGAACACACATAACACATAATGGTGACGATGCTGATTTGATTATAAATGACAACATAAAAATGGGAGGCTGCTACTACTGCTGTGCAAACGTGGGCAAGGACATGGTGCTTATTATTACTATTATTATTATTACTATATACCAATTATTGTTTTGTCTCATTAACCACTAAAAAGTACATAAAAAATAAAGTGGAAAGTCATCCCTGTTAAAAAATCCCTTACAATTTTAAAACTTATTTTTAAAATCTATGAAATAAAATCAGCTTTAAATTTTTTTGCACTTTATTATCTAATTATTATTATTATCATCAACCAAAGGATATTTACGTAGATACAGTAGTAGCAGTAGTAGTAAGTAGCGCGGTGCGGTAGCTATAAACGGAGGATATTATGTATTCTAAATGATTTGAGATTTAAACAGTCTGATGACTTTTATTGAACGGCTTGTAGCCACAGGCCAGGGTCACCTACAAAGTTGAATGGTGGTTTAGTATGCAGACAGACAATTCAAAACATTTCTTTTTCTCCCTTTTCTTGTGGTTCACAGAAAATATAAAAATTATGTAAACTTGACAGTGCAATATAGAGAGTTCTGGCAAAGTAGATATATAAAAAATTTTGCCATCAAAACGAAAAAAAAATACTTGAGCGAGTACAAAACAACGTTAACCACAACAACAACAACTCCCCATCACTACTGTTTTATATATTTATTCATATTACTTTACCGATAATCCGCCTTGGTCAGTCTTATTTTTATTATTGTTATTATTATTATTATTAAGAATGCCCTAGAAGCAAACAATCAACAAGTTTAAAGGGTTTGAATAAATGCAATATTTTTTCAGAATTTGCTATAAATGTCATGTTTTTACTACAAAATATCAGAGTAAAATGCACAAGTAGTCGTAAACAAAGCACAACTCCAAGATAGCTATAGCTACAGCTAAAAAAGTAGCATTGCTCCTGCTGCCGATGTACTTTAACAACATCAGCAACACGCCACGGTAAAAAAAGAAAGAAAAATACGAAGAAAGAAGGATGATTTTTTCTTCTGTGGAGTAAAGAGAAGAGAGCATCAACATTCTCAAAAAGGAGCAAAAAAAAGTTTGCAGGTATATGGAAACAACAGGCAGAGACAGAGAGAAGCATAATATAATATAATCTAGCATATTATCCAATAATAATGATAATGGAATAAGAGTAGTAGCAACAGCAGTAGCAGCAGCAGAAGCTACTTTTTTCAAAAAAAAAAAATTCAACATTACAAAAAAGACGTTTGTTTGGTATAAATATATTAGATGATAGTGGCGTTTCTTGTTGTGAAATGAGAAGATGGATATAATCATTAGGGTACTGTCCTTCCTCCAAATAACAATTTCTTTTTCTATCCTTCTTTCTTGGCTCGACTCTGCTCACCCTCCTTAATTTTTCACCCTGTAGCTTTTTTATCGTCATCATCATCATCATCTTCATCAACATAATATCACCCTTCTTATTATGCAATGCATTCTCCACAGTTGTGGATTTTTCAGGGGAGACGAGCAATATTTTTTTTGCTAATACAGGCAGCTGCACCAGAAGCACAAGTAGCTAGGGTGGTGGTGGTGATATTGCTGTTAGTGAGGCATTAAGCTGTGCAGAAAAAAAATGTACCAGTGCCAGCAATAATCGACGACAGCTATCTCTTTTGTACCTATAGTGTACATGTGTACTTTCTGCTTCTCCTGTCTTCTTATATTACCATGTACATGTACACTTTTTTTATGCAAAAATATTTTGCTCCACATACCATACCATTTTATATATGATTAACATAATATTATGCACACATGCTTATTTATTTATGACACGAAGAAAGAGTGCCACAAGAAAATCCAGTCTGGTATGATGATGCTCTGCAGTAGTAGTACTAGTAGTGGTCGTCTAGTCATATTATCTGATCTGATTGAATTTTCTTGTACCAGCTTGTTACAAATCACTTGAACTTAAGACTATAAAAATAAATTGACGAGGAATCAAAAAAATAACAAAGTTTGATGATCACTGATCAGGTTGATCATCAGTAATGAAACGTAATAGTATTGTAATGCAAAGAATGTCTGATGATGATGATGATGATGTTCCTAGTATACGTACAAGTTAATAAGTGTATTATTTAAGAACAAACAAAACTATGCAGGCATGTACCTATTTTATGTAAGTATTTTTATCAACAGTGTGTAAAGTTGGGGCATAATATTTTTATTACGTCGATAAACAGCAAATCAGGTGAATACAAATAACTTTATGTTGTAAATCATGTATTCGATTCAAAGTGAAAAATAAATGTTTTATGTAGCATATTTATATACGGATTATGGAGAGATGGGTTACATATTTTTTAAACGTAATACAACTTATATATGTATATCGTTAAATAAATTATGCTTGATTCTCTGCAATATAATTATTTATATTCTAGACTTTGACTTTGTATAATCTCATATTATGTATGTGCCTCATTTTTTTTATTAACTTGATATATCTTTAAATCAATTTTGTGCTCACTCACTCACTCACAAACACAAGATATAAACAGAAAACTTGCTTCAATTTAACATGTAAAACGCACGATAATTTATTGATGACATAAATCTTAATTAACAATTACCTTTGCTAATGTTTCCAGTTGGAGAGCAGGAGCCACCACAGAAAGAATTCCAGTTGAAAGATGTGTATGTGTATACACGTACCTAGCATGCTATTTTTGCCTGGCTAAAAAACCGGTAACCCGGATGTGCAGTCGTAACGTCATTTCAACTTATGAACAAGACTGAGGAGAAAAATTACACACACATTGACTAGCAGTGTGCTGTTAGGTTTAAAAAAGAATTCTTTTTGAATGCAAGATACAATAATAGGAGGACGATACTCTAGCCAACCTGATTCTCAACTCTTGGATACCGGTCATCATTTTTTTCTCCTTTTTTTCGATTTTCTTCATCAACGGCACCGACACCACCGAACATAATTACTAATCTCACAATGATTATAAAGTGAACGTAGTCAATCCACTTTCATTCTATATTAAAATGCAATAAAGATATTTTTTTTAGATTTTTTAGATGGCCGCGGTGGTTGCTGTGAGCAAGAATAAAAATCCCAATCTTTCTTGCAACATAATCATCATCAGAAGATCAATTTGATAGAGGCTGCAAGACACTGTTTACATATTACACAAAGTTTAACTCAGACATTGCCAGGATAAATAAAATGCTCTTTTATGGTAATAATAATAATAATAACAATTGGTACAGAGGATGCAAAGTCCTCCACTTTGTATATTAAAGTTTAAACAATTACGGATACCAACATGGCATTCTTTATTACAATATTTTACCATTTTTTAAAAAGCAAAATATACCACGTCAAAAGTGCAGTGACCAGGTGCATAGAAAAAAAAGTACAGAAAGCGAATTTTGGGGACAAAAGGATCTACTCTTTTATCAAAAATGGTATTTAAAACTTTACGCACGCAATTATATTTATTGTACCACAGAAAAGAGCACAGAGAGTTGGTGCAAGTGCAGCAACATTGAAACCAGCCAAAAATTGGTTAGCTTTTTGAAGATAATTATAGTTAATCATTATTTGCTAGATATGTGGTTTGCGAAACTCTTTTATTTTACATTGTATTGTTGTGAGTATAGTATAGGTATACTTCACAAGAAAGTAGAGTGACAACATAAGTAAAGCATAAATTTGTCACAATTTTGAAAACCGTTATATAGCATGTAGTCAGAGTAATTTTAAATTGTGATGATTTGTGCATTTTCAAAATTTAATATTACTTTTCACTATGAATATCCAAACAAATCAAATAAAATTCTTTTTTTTTACATTTTTTTACAAGTAATTTTTAAACGAGAAATTTTTTAGCACTGCAATTTAAAGGCAAAAATTAAAGTCATAATTAAACCAACGGTGTATAAATATTTACTAGAATATAAATATACATATCTAACATTGTAATTGTTATGATTATTATCACTATTTTATATTTTCTCATACTGTTTCTTGTACACGTACATCACGACGTTTTTTTCGTTTGTAAGTATTTAACTTGAGTTCACTTTTTCTAGAGCTGTGCAGTAGTAGTTGATTATATATACATATTTTTTTTAGCAGCACAGTGAAATATCTAAAAAAAACTTGCATGCAGTAACAAAAGATGCGTTTCGTTTTTACTAACAATATAAATGACTTTTTTATGAACCTAGCCTCTTATTTTCGGCAGCAATAAATTTACTTTGACTTGAAAGTATCAATCTTTCTTACATGTCTAAATGTGTCTGTGAAAAAAATCGGGAAAAACAAGTAGCCATAAATGCAAAAAAGTGATAGATAAAGTGTTCACGTCACGATTTATTGAAATCGTCTTGGTTAACTTGACCCAACTATTTTTTGTTGTGACTTGTGACTACAGCAACCACCATGATGATCACCACACATGACACACCAAAGTGTACACAGACAGATAATATAATGTCGGGGGAAAATTGTACACACACAACAACAACAACAGCCCTGTTACAAGTGGATGCAACTACTGCAAAAAAAAGTTAGTAACCTTTCATGAAAAAATGTTAAGTATACACAACAGTACATAAATTATCGTATTTATTTATATATTATGGTATTTTACAGAATCATTAAACTCATTGCACCAAAATAAAAATAAAAAGTTGAAAATATAAAAATAAAATGTTGGTGAGTCGTTGTTGAATGATGTTAGTAGAATTCATAATGATGGAAATGTCGGGTATGCAATAATAATACTTTCAGCCACATTTAATATGATTGCATTGTCGTCGTCGTCGTCAAGTGAAAATGGCTGTAGGTAGGTAAATAAAAGAGAAGAAGATCCGCGTTTAGGTGAGCAAAGTACATTCAAGACTTATTGACCCGTCATCAGTACAACAGCATTTGTCTTTCACTTTGAATGTTGTTTTTAGCATAATAAGGCAAGCAGAGTGAAAAGACATATTTTATGATGATTCATTAACACTGTTCATTATATCAATTTCAAAAAAATATGTATAATATTTAGGTATTTATTTTTACTAAAATGAAAAGGTAAAAGAACAGAGTGTGGGACCTGATATTTTTTTCGTACCAAATAATAATAATAATATTCACCATTGGCTTATCATTAAAGTTATTATACAGTTTTTGGTGCCAGAATATTAAGCTTTTTTGAACACAGTAATTTTGCAGCGACACAAACAAGGCAAGGCTACCACCATCGTTGCACAGAAGGTGATGGCGGCCATTTTTTTACCTACATATTTATGTGTGTATGTATATACATATTATAAATGGTTGAATGGACGGTTGGTGGTATCCCGGTAACGTGAATATTCCTCATCATCACGTTGTTGTTAAATGTATTACACTCTACTATTCAATTACGGTTTGGCCTTTTGAGCACCCAAGATATAAAATAGAAATCCATAATGGCGTGTACTTTTCTGCACTTTAATTACTCCTCCAACAAGAAGAGAAACAATTTTTCAAATTTTTTGGCCTTCGTCCCCACCACAGCCACAACTTAAAACGGTTACTCTTCTCTTGCGCTGCTGCACTGCATGTAGCTCAATTTTTATTTATATATTTGGACTAGCATGATCACGACGACTACTCCACTCGTTGTTGTGTGTACACTCAAAAAACTACAATCGCCTTTTTAATGCCGTTGTTGATGGTTTTGCTTTTTATTAAAAGTGTAATTTGTATGTATATCACATTTAACCAGTCACATTCGTGCGAAAGCATGCATGCATGAGTGCATGAGGAGGAGAAGACGCATCTTTTCTTGTGTGTGTAGGTACAGAGGAGGGCTAGTCAATGCTAAAAATGATGACAAAAGTGCATGCAAAGGGTTTAATGGAATTTTCGAAGGATTGATAATAATATTTTATTGTTTAATGTACTGAAAGGAAACATGAAGTGGGCCGATCTCACCTGCAAGCGTTAGCCATCAATTTGGCTTTTATTGAGACAGCACAACAAGCAATCAGACAGGATCAGGAGGAGAGGAGAAGAGATGTAGAAACAAAAAAGCCTGTTAGACAGAGATGCCCTCTCTTTTTGCTGAGCGAGATCAATAATAATAATAATAATAATAGCCATGTAGTAATAATATGTAAGTAAGTAGCAGGCACTTGGGTAGTAATGTAATATGTAGGTAAGTAGGAGTAGTTGGGATGTGCTGATGAAAAATATGAGTGATGAGAAAATATGAAAATTGTCTGGTTGATTTATTTTCACTGTCTCACCTTGACTTCACCACCACCCAATGCAACTGTTGGTACACTGGAGCTGAAATTTTAATGAAAAACTTTAACGTCATTGGACTTATTGACACTGCCCATTGTTGGTGGACTGACATTGATTTAAAAATTCAAAAAAATATATCTATATAGGTATCTAATAGTTAAATTTGCATAAATCTAACTAAAAGCGGACTAAAAGTTTTGCTGCCAGCAATATTTGTACTTATTATTATTGTGTTGGAATTAGACCTGAGTGTGTACTCGAGCTTGTTACGGATCTCATAACTTGTAAACAATTTTATCTACTTATAATTTGATGGCACATTAGTATAATCACGAATACCTACGATGTATAGTACAGCGGCGCAAAAAAAATACAAAATTGCTAGAAATATGCGTTCAGGTACAATACTCAAAACAAGGAAAAAAAACTTTGTGCATTTACGAACGATCTGGTGGGCAAGATAATACGATAGCGTAAGCGTAGTGTATCGTACATTATGTGAGCGAATTAGATAGAAAGTTTTTGTAGTTATTTTCTGGTGGGCGTTTTTACTTAAAATGAAGGCAGAGAGGTATGGCGCATTCAAATGAGGAAGATAGGAAAGAAGGGAAAAGATTCATATCAAACCGTGGGAATGTCCATCGGCACACCACTACCACCACCACCACACCACAGCGCTCCTCTCTGAGATTATGTCGATGATGAACCTTTTTATAACCTTTTGCTCGTTTGTATGCATGCATTTTCTGCGTTTTTTTTCATCTTCACTAAAATATATAACATATTGTGAATCCGATTTACCATACAGCCGTCATAAAACTAACGCCATTAAATTGCAAACTGCAATCCCCTTCTTTTACAAACCGCGCACACACACACACGGTACACACATGAATGCACTCTGTAGAGGTTGCAAGCCTTCTTGACTTTTTGAAAGAAAGAAAGCGTATGGACGGATTTGTACAAGCGACTCTGTGATATTAGTAATTTTTATTGCTGTTGGTGGTGGTGGTTCAAGATTACACACCTTTGTTTTTATGTCATCCGTCAGCCCTACTTTACCACATCTCCTCTGTCTGTCGGCATGTAATTTTTATTTTCATTATTACTAACAGGTGAACTTTACAGAGGTTGTGGTGGTGATGGCGGCGTACAAAAAAAGTGTCATCTTTATGGTACGACGGAATGACCAAGAGTTTGCAATGTTTTATTAAAATGCTATTCCTGACACGTAATAGAGTAATCTAGAGTGATAATGATTTTTTTTGTTCTGCTCTATAGTAAAAGCCTCAACTCTTTATATATTCCCATGACAACAAGCATAAATTACAGTATCGAGTAATGATGTTGTTTTTGATGACCCTCTTTTTGCTGTGTTCAATTTAGTAACAAAAATGCAATTACGGTTATCCTCATCATCGTAGTCATGTGAGCAAACGCACAATACTAATAATATGAGTGGAGTCCTTAGTTTCTTCTTTGCACACTTAACAAGTTGCTAACCCTTGGATAGATTATTTTAAAATCCAGATCAATAAAAAATTTTATTCGCCATACAATCACTGGACAAGTGAATAAATTTAAGGCTACCTTGCCATATACTTTTTCAAACACTTTTTTGAATAAACAAATTATTTTGCTAAAATGACGAACGCAAAGAAATCCAATACGTTTGCAATATATCACTGCCGATTGGTCATCATGATAATATTGTGTGTAATGTGTATTTACCCACATGATATAGTAATAATAATAACCTTTACTAATATTATTAGTAAACTGGGCGATCCACTTTCGCAATGCACGTTAAAAACGGACGTAAGAAAAGAATTATCAATGAGAAATATCGTAGTGCCATGCTCTCACAATAAGAAATAAAAGTATAATATACTTTTACCTCACTCTCTGGTGGAGTCCATGCACTCAATTATCCTAAGGCACAACACGACTTTTTTTTTAAAACAAAAATCGTCGGGTGCTTACTACAGGTACATGGCTCTCCATTCTACATATTTATTATTATATATTTTTTTAGCAAGATAAACAAATAGTTTTATATCCCATCCACTAGAGATTCTTTTTCTAGTTATTTCAGTTTTCTCATCTCATCAGCAGCACCATCACTACCAACTATCAAAAAATCAAACTCATTCACCCTGTCTCTCTCTCTCTCTTTCTATCTAGTATACCTACATTCCACCACCACCACCACTACCAATCTCATTTCTGCAAAGTTTTTGTGTCATCATCATATTTCCTTCTTTATAGCAATCACCTCCTCACCAAAAAAAACTTTTACCGTGACGATGGGCAATTTTACTCGTAAAGTAAATAAGCCTTTTTATGTGTATCTTGTTGTTCCAATCACAGATTCATGTATCCACCTAAGGTTTTCCCAAACGTAGGTTTCAAGTTTCCCATATAAACATTTGGGCAATTCTTTTTAAAGTTGATCAGTGAATCACGACAGCGAAAATAATTTATATTTACCTTCACACATACCTACCTACCTATATACATATATGTACAAAAGGTTGAGTAAAAGAATTGAATGCACTATCAACCCAATGAGAAAAAAACTAATATTCGTATTGACTTTTTTATGCATTGCACGAATTGAAAAGGCATAATATGAAATGGAGTAGTAGTATAATAATAACAACAGGCATGAAAGGAGAAAACGCATGTAAACGCACATCACAAAACTGCAAGAGTTCAATACAAGAAACTATGGTCAGAAATGGAATTTCCGTTTTCTCTACAAAAATGTAGAGGCAGAGAAGAGACTTTACATCTGACACATCTGAAAATTATCAATATACCCACATGAATTGTCAAAATATCATGCTCATCCTTGTAATTAACATCACAACTTGACACCGGAATCGATACAAAACAAAAATGATTTTTTTGTGTTAAAAGTCAAGGCACCCATCAGCCAAAAACACAGCAGCTATAACACTAATAAGTTCAAGCAACTTTTGTTGGATGCAAAAAAATAACTAAATAAATAAAAGAAAACAACTTTCAGATTAATTTTGGATACACACGTATATGTATCTATATACATATATAGCTACTGTGGTGGTGATGATGAAAAGCTGAATACGAAAGTTTGAAGATATAATATGACTTTTACAAGTTGCGGAAGTTTGCTGTCTAGCGCGTCCCTCTTTCTTGCCGTACAATTTCTTTTTACTTTTTCTAAGCATTTCACTGTTCTACGCATGAACATTAATTTCTGCTAATGTTGATAAAAAGCGACAAAATCCAAAGTAGAAGTGACAAAGAGAATCAAACTTACAAATAAAAAAAATTTCTTGCTCTCTTAAGTCATTCTTAAAGTGGGCAAATTTGTAAATAAATTAACCTTATTTCCTTTTCTCAATAGCTATCTATATATGAGCAGAGCTCATTTTCACTTTCCTCGCATTCCCGACATATTAAAAGTCAACAAATTCTTTCACGTTTAAAAGTTCAGGTATCCATGAAATTCCCTGGTTTCATGAAAGATAGTTCCCAATTCTCACATTTGACGTTTAGTCAAAATATAAGGTACATACATATACATACACACATGCCTACAATCCAATGTTTAGGTATATACCAACCTTGATCAGTTTTGCCATCAAACATAGCAAGAAGATTAGTGACGTGAAGGGATAAATAATGCTAAATAGTATGTCGTACAAGAAGAACATCAACAAATAATACATATGGACATTAACATTGAAGAACAGAAATCCCCATGTTTGGATTAAAAATCAATTCATGTGAATCTGTAGCAAATCTTGTACATGTACCATCTTCATCTTTGATTCATACCAAATTTTTTTAAATGAAATAAATCAAGCGATGGCATAAAAAATAATTTTACTTTATACCCCTGAAACCAGAAAATAGAGAGAGAGAGAGAGCTCTGACTAGAGAAAATTAAGAACCTAGTAGTAGCGAGCCAAGTAAGCTTCTTCTTCTTTTTTTAAAAAAATAAAAGACTTCAAGTTTTCCTTGTTGATTTAGTTTAGATCGTGTTTCGTTTAACTTGCCACTTATCTTCACAATCTCTCATATAATATTTGCTTATTTGCAAGTTATCCTACTGGTTTCAGAATTTGTTTACACTGGATTTTCATGCTTAAGTGCATTCTTTTTATTTATTTGATAACTCCATTTAATATTAAACGATGGACCTGTCGCAACATTGCACTCGGAGAGCTTTGTAATAATAATAATAACAACAACAATAATAATAATATTGCCCTGTTGTACATTTCTCTCTAGGATAGTTCTCCTTTTGCTTTTCACCCTTTCGGTTTGGAATTTCTCGAAAATGTTTTTGGCTATATGCTAATAATATTATAAAATGCAGAACAGAAGGAGGGCTAGATTCAATATCAATTTACACGCATCCATCCCAGCTACTTACTTATTTGCTTTTATAATAAATGTCTAAACCTAATAGCGCTGCTTGTTGATACTACAAAAAATCCCAACAAAGTGTGTCTGATTGCAAATTAAACCGGAGCATGATATTCTGCAACCTTTGTACATGGCGTGATCATTACCAAAGTGGAAAAGCCAACAGAGAACCATACATATAACCAGGCTCTCTTATTTTCTAATAGCTACTACTTGTGCAGTATTCAAAACTATAATATTTTTGTACAACATTTACTATACTTTATTGTCATATTTTTTTCTCACTTTACACATTGTTTGTCTTCCGTAAAGAAAGTAAAATATAAATGCATATAATTGTCTAAAAATGCAATTTTTTAAAACTTTTACTCAAAATACGAAGTACACAAAAAAGGAATATTATTGCAATTAAATGTGTAATTGTAATTTCAAAAACATACTAAGGTTGGAGAGAGAACAATGAAGGAGAGAAAAAATCTTTGCATTTCAACTTTTCATCGTCATAGTTTCAACTAAAACAAGTCAAAGGTCGGAAGGATTGAGGCTGTTTCAGGTGACAAATTGTTGGTAATATTTCAGGCCGCCTTACAAATGAAAACAACGGTGTACCTATACTTAGCGTTATTAATATCAAAATGTCTAAAGTTTTAGACAGCTTCCTTCAAATGTAGGCAACGTTTCTACTCTCGTTTCTGTAAATTAATCATTATTATGAGCATTAATATTGCTAAAGATGAGTGCATATTTTCATTTTAAAAAAATATGTGCTTTCTCTTTTTCGCGAAAATTAAACAATTAATTACTGATAGGCGTAATTAGAGTAAAAGAAACAAGGGCAAATAATATGTTTAGACGTTTCGAAACAAGTTTCCTAGTTTGCTAGTGAATACTTCTACAGCAACAATAACAACAATACAACAAAACAAATCAATTCCGCAGTGATGAGTTTTCGAAACCGATTTGGATTTCTATATTATATTTGTTTAGCGTTTTGCTTGTGTAGAAGAGCAAAGTTGTCAGAGCATCTCTCTCTCTCTCTCTCTCTCTCTCTCTCTTTTAAACATTCATTACAAGAAAAAGAGTCCAATTTCGTGAGTAAGACGCGAATGAGCTGTAAAAGAGAGAGAGAGAGCAAGAGAGAGAGAGAAATAGAAAAAAAAGAATCGTATTTTTTGACAAGGGAATGAGTAGTGAATCTCACTTACTCTTCTTCACCATGTATATGTTCATCAACCTGTCTGTTTGATGTACTGATTTTTGTGCCATTTCATTTTTTTTCCTTTCGTACTGCTGATTGAAAAGGATGGTTGCTTTTCTGCTTCTTTATGCCTGCCTGTTGATATGACTGTTCCTCTCTGCAGGCAACGGTGATGGAAAGAGAAGAGCGTCCTTCTGCGTAGCTCTAGTATGCATGTGGTCACATCTTCTTCTGCCTGTCGAAAAGGGTGATCACTACACAATAATAATAATAATAATAATGTATTATTGCATGTAACAAATAGGAGAATGTATCCTTCATTTTTTCGTATTGATACAAATGAATGCACAAAAAACATGCCGAGAGGGCTAGTTTAGTCAATAAATTTAATAGTAAGTACATATCATCAATTTGGAGTGATAAGGAGGAAACTGCAATTCTCAAAGGGGAAAAAAGCAGAGCGGTATCGCATAATAAGTTATCTCCACACAATAATAAATCTTCTTTTTTTGCGTATGTAGTTCAGTACAAAATATGTGTAATAATAATAATAATAATAATGATGAACATAATATACATGGTATATATATAAGCATGGTCGTCATCACTATCATGAAGATTATTATTGCAACGGGAGGGAATCAAAATTGACAACTCAACATGCCATTCACCATTTCATTTTGTAGAGTTGTCTGTTATTGTTGGTCATATCATCATATCATGCTCGCTGGCATGCATGCATGTAACAAGCACAAGAAAAGACGGTGAGGATGATGATGATGATGTGATGGTGGTGAAGGTGGTGTGTGTGATCGATCGATGATCAAGTCTTCCTTCACCTGCTTCTTTTTTAATTCCTTTCTACCTTTGCATGAATCAAGTCACAACTCATCAATGCAAATGACATGAGATATTCTTCAATCTTTCTCTCTCTCTCTCTCTCTCTCCCTCTCCCTCTCAAAGACAAATTAATTTCCTCTTTTCTGTTTTAAGCAGAAAATCAAATTTTAGAGGATGCTATCGTGTATTTCAATGACAGTAGTGCGGGAGTTAAGAAATCAGAGGAAATTGGTATACGTTTTTAAGCTTCCGTCGTTATCTCATTTTGCCCCAAATGTTTTTACAAATAAAATATCTAAAGTTCTCTTTTAAAACTTTATTACGCTTAATGCATAATATAATGTGATGAAATAATGGCAGAATTGAACGCCTTGAAAGGTGAACAACTGCTCAAGTACTTCAACAATGTTCCCAGAGTATAGTTTCACTTCAGTGGTCATGATTGTTCTGGTCAGTACGGATTATAACAATCACATGGTTGGTACCTGTGCGGATTCACCAGTTGTCTTATACGAACGAACAAAACGATGTTTATATTTAAAATCAGACATCATCCTGCTAGGTTATTGGCAAGAATAACAATGACGAATAAAGAAGCAGTATTTTTTTCAGGATGACGATGCTGTTGTGCAAGTGAGGGATTTTCGGCATGCCGCTGGGTCATTCGCAGATAGGCACGGACACGCACGGCGATTGATATTTATTTTCCCCTTGTGGAAATATCAGATCAATGGATGCAATCAGCACCTGACAGAATCACACATGGACTATGGCTTAACAAGTACCCACAAGCCATCACTAAAGTATCATTAGCATTGGGAAAAGATTAGTCCTGATTTTTCTGATAGTGATCTCAAACAGCTATTTCGCATTATTGATAACTTTGTTGTTTGGTACTGTCAGACGCAAACCACAGCCAAGGTTTTCAACTATAATCTACCTTGCTTGCAACTGTAATAACAATAACAACAAAATAGTTGTGTATTTTTAACAATGATCATTTAGTAATCTTTTTTGATCTTGATTCTATCTTGAAATCACCATGTTTGCTTTAAGCTTTCAATAATGTCGATAACCAATGATTAAATATGTTAACCAAATTTACACTCCTTTCCATTTCCTCTCTGTTTCTCTCTCTCTCTCCCTCTCTACCTACATATTTGACTGATATATGTATTTATTTATATCCATGAATTTCATTTCATTTCACACACCACACTAATCATCAATCTCTCCGATATATATTCTGTAGCAATGCTACAGTTAGCAAAAATAATATGATGCCGCCTCATTAACCAGCTAACCTTGTACGACAAGTAGTTAAGTGCAACAATAGTACACAAGACACGGCAACTATTTTTTTGCACTTCACATGTCTTCATGCCATCATATCCATTCATTTTTCCCTTTATGATCAATTATGTGAATGCAAGTGATGTGGAAAAGAGAAGGAGAGAAAAAGTCATGTGATGACACGTGATGTAGCTATGCAACAAAATAATAGTAATCATAATGCTCCTAATCGCAATCAACTTGAGATGAGATGACTTCTAATCTTGCATCTCATAATCAAACATGAGCAGCAGCATACCTACCTACACACAAGTAATATACTACACTATGGTACATACACACATATTACTACAACAGACACACAATAAAAAAAGTGATCACTAACAAAACAGGGTAATAGTAAATACAAAAGCGCATAACAGATCCATCCATCAAATTACAGTGAATGCGGCGAAGAGCCATCATCATCAAGAACAGAAGGAGAGAAAAAAAATGAATCAAAACAGGAGCGGTTATATAAGTCGACTTATCAAAACGTTACACGCCTCGGCATTTACATGATAATATCTTTTTAAAATGATGACGGTGATGGTGATCATCGACAATTGAGCAAGTAAGCATTTTCCTATTGTTCGACAACTTAACTTTTTTCCCCTCTCTCTCTAACAAAGGATCCATCCCGATCCAGTTCTTTTTTCTGTGCGATGCGATGATAGTTTATAATTTAGCCTTGTATCGTGCAACTAGTGCAGAAAATGTGCACTATAAAAAAATGACGATGATGATGATGATGGACGTCGTCAACAAGTGCATAAAGATGTTGAACAGAGAGAGAGAGAGAGAGAGACGTACCTGGTATTTATTTATGAACTACCCTGATAATTCACTGAGCAACTCACTAAATTTTCAATGATTTTCATTACAATTTCTTTTGACGATGTATATATTTAAGTTATTGCTGGCTACGCTTACGTGTCTGGTGATGATGAGACGCTATCATCACCATAATCTCCATATATTGATGAAGGCAAATAATAATCACTTATAAATACCAAGTAAAAAACAGGAATTGCATAATAATTCGCCGAGTAATTTGCCAAAAGTGGAAAAGTGTGAATTTATGATTGGTAAGTTTTCAACGTTTTTTTTCTTCTTCTTCTTTCAAAATGTGAACATCAATGACCGCACTAAATATTTTACCTGATCCGATAACCTGATCATGATAGATAATGATCATGTTTAACGGCCAAATTTATATCTTGTATAACGGCGGAATTAATCCCTTGAAAACGAACTAGTTGGAAAGATATATTTAAGAAAATTAGAGGGATCTCTAGAAAAAAAAGAAATGATGGCAAAATGGCATTCTCGTCCTTTTTCCTTATGACGATAAAATGATAATGATGACATACATAATGGTCACTTTTAGGGAGAGTGAGTGGTAATGTGTATCATAGAGAAGGTTCCTTTGTCTCTCTTCTAATAATACTAATAATAATAATAACAACCGTGGAAAACAATAAAAATGTAGGTATTCTTTATTCGGTTGGTTTTTTTTTTATCTTGCATCGTCGTCCTCTTCTTGACCAAAGAACACAACTTAAAAGTCCATTTCCAGACGTATCCTGTTATTGACAAAATTGCATGGTACTACCAAAATTTAATCGTGAATCTTGAAACCTACTTGTGGATGATATGTGCTGATCATCATCATCATGGTGGTGGAAACTTACCAAGATAATACGTACCTTTTGATGTTTATTATTATACTTGTATTGTGGTCGCACACTGCACTGCTGGTTGCTTGCTGCTGCTGCTGTTGATGATAATGATGCTCCATAACCACTACTCATCTCCGTGGATCCGGGTTTGGTTTTCGGTGCCTGTTTTATCCCATTTATTTTTATTAAAAGTTGACTAGATGATCACTTTGCGCGCTTAATGTATAGATGTACATTAATTAATATTATACTACTAGTGCTGCTGCTGTTGATGATGATGTTGTGGCAGCCACGTACGTCGCCATGTTTTTTATAGAAAGTTGTTGTATGCAAAACTCTTGCAGAGTTGCAAGGCAAACTACTACAAAGTAAAATTGTATAATAATAATTTGTGTATGTTAATGGCATATCAATAAGTGCTGCTTGCACACAGTTAGCGCTAGCCCATCATCACTCTTAGTTTTTTTTCTGTTTCACTGCATTTGTTGCAAAAAAACGTAATAATGAGGGAGATGGTGTCTTTTTTTTATCCATTTGCTGCTACCATTAAGCACCATCAATTCCTACTATTTATTTCCACTTAAGTATTTGGTTCATGTATACACTTATTATGACAATGTATGTTATTATTATTTGTGTGTATAATATGCATAAATATATAATGAAAACTCAAACTACAAATTTTCTTTAAAGGAAAATTCTCAGGTTTGAATTGACCATTTTGTGGAAAATAGAAGAGATGTTGATGATGAAGATGCGCTTTTTGATTGTAGTATTGAGTTATCATTAAACCATAAAAGTTTATGAGATAATTTTTTGCAAAAGGTGAAGAAGATGAGGATGTTAAAAGTGACAAAAAATGTGTTTTTCGTTGTGTTTTTTTATAGTTTAGTGGTAACATATCATCAGATTAATTTTGTAATAGAATACTCTAAAAGCTGGTGATCGTACACGTCAATAATCATTATCATTATGAAGAGATACATGCTATTTTGTAAGTTTTGCTTAGTTTAAATAATATGCTTTTACAATCATTTTTGTTGAAAAAACCAACCACTACTGCCGGCAACATTTATTGTTGAAATGTGAAAGTCAATGCTCTCTGTTGCGAAATTTTGTTCTTTTATTGTCATGTCAAATTTTACTAGTGAATTTATCAGTACAAAATTAGGAAATGAGGAAAACATAACATTTTTTTTTAGTTTTCGGGTGGTAACAAAACTACGTCACAATGGTGCAATAGAAAATATC
Organism: Sinhomidia bicolor; assembly: GCA_027743785.1. Lineage (NCBI taxonomy): Eukaryota > Metazoa > Arthropoda > Collembola > Entomobryomorpha > Entomobryidae > Sinhomidia > Sinhomidia bicolor. The sequence goes on along the minus strand of JAHZMT010000615.1, from coordinate 37,941 downwards.
ATCATTATCATACATAGGTACATACCTACATACATTTGCGTTAGCTTAGTGAACACCAGTAGCCATCTAGATGCATGGAGTATTGAATTGTTTGAATTTAAAAAGTGCAAACGAACACAATAAGAAAATAATGGTTTGCTGAATGCAAATAGCTTAGCAAATGTCTTATTAAATTGGACCCATCACTTTTCCTCTTTTCAAATTTCAAAAAAATGTGGCTGAAATGTCCATGTAAGACTCTTTTTTATTGATATCATTTGACAAGAAGACAAAAGTTGCATTATTTACATAATATTAAAAGATTGTAATGGAACATGACAATAAAAAGTGTGTGTATGTGTAAGTATGCTGCTTTCAATGTGTGTAAGTGGATATCTCTCTACATGCCTATTTGCCTGCCTACATACTTATCATTATTGTATCATGTCATCCTTGACCATTATTGAAAAGCAAGGAATAAAGATAATAAAATGTTCAATAAATTTAATTCGGCCATCATTTTCTCAAAGTTTACGATTTGAACAGCACTCACTTAAACCATATGTGCATCTTAGCGTTTACATATTTATTGCTGCATGCTTTTAGCAAAAAACGCTTATAAGCCACTATAAAAATCCATGTTGTGGTTATGTACTTTTACAGACTCGGTCAGTCAATGAAAGAATCACAACCTCCACCACCGCACAGAGGTAATTTTTATTGCGTCTTCTTTGAACAAGCCTGCCTGGTTGTCCATTGTCTTTTCTCGCTGATTGTTATGTATTTGCTGTGTGTGGTGCAAAAAAGCCCTACCCTCCAAAAAGTAATAATAATAATAATACAATAATAATAATAATAATTTCTCTCCAAAGAGAGTTTGATGGAAGATAAATGGCTCGAATAATTGCCGACACAAAATCGGTCTGGTTTTATGGTTTGATAAACAACGTTAAATAAATTTGCTATACATTTCTTCTTGTTACCACAGTTGAGCAGAAGACGATCATCTTGATGAACTTGCCAAGAAAATAATAATAATAATATAAACATTGACTGCTCTGCTGTTAAGGAAAGAAGGGAAATGATGTGCACGTCAGTTGAAGAAAGAAACGTACACATAAGTCAATTTTACTTACTACATCTCTATTTGTATCGACAGCAGCGTTACTATCTTTTTTATCTTCATTCAACTTGTTGACATCTTATTCGACAAGCGTTTTCTTCTGACGATTTGTGCGCTTTGCTTCAGCTGCACTGACCAGGATTCAATGGAGCGGGACTACCTACGTAAACAATTTGTAAAGAAATCAGTTGCAATTGGAAACTTGACATTGCAATATTGTATTGATTGAAACGTATATTTTAATTAAGCGTCAATTAGAACACATATGTGTATTTAATTGTTACAGTATGTTTTCATTTTTATTTAAATGCCAAAGTAGATTTTCTCCGGCATAGATGATCAGTCAAATTCCTTAAAATACAGTGGTATGAAATGTTATACGGCGTTTTTTATATGCAGATCGCATTTATGGGCTGATATTCAATTTCATTGTTAACAGCTGCATTATTGGATCTTGAGATTGTATAAGAGTAGATAAGTTTGATTTTTTGAATAAAAAGTTGCTAGATGTTTATCAGCTTTTATATGCTGTCTCAAATTGAAAAGGAGCATTACTAAAAGAAGACTACCGCATTGTCACCATAGTTTTATCTCTGCCACAAAAGTTGTCAATCTTCGTTGCAGTTTGACTCCGCGGTTTCTTTTAGCACAGAGGACAAGGATGATAATTCAAACGAAAGAAAAAACAAGAACTGCATGGATGAAAAGAAATTCAAAGTTTGAAAACATGTATTTTCTGTGGCAACATTCTAATAACTTGTGCAAAAAGACAAAGTGACAGTGAAAAGGTAGAAATTTGGAACCCTGAGAAGGATGTTGAGTTGTTGATATTATGATGAATAGGCTAGTCTACCATTTATCATCTACTTTGTCTTTTTGCTTGCATTATTATTATTATTGCAAAGGTAAAGGTAACACAACACATAAAATGTGCATAAAATCTCTATCAGACCATTTTCTTTGACGAGAATTTTGATGACGAGACTTGAGACAGAGGTTATTTTTTGTATTTATTGGCAAGAATTTACATTTTGCATGACACTTTTATTACCATAAAAGAAGTTTATAGTGTATATTTGTCTACTTAAACATGTGCATTTTGATACAATGGTAAATGAGAGGATCATAATAATAATGTATTCGAGACACACACATGCAAAATACAAATAAAGAATACATTTTCTCATCAGCAGACATGAAAACACATGTATGGTCACAAATAATAGTAGTAGTACCTGATATTTGAATCCTCTTCGTTTTTTTTTTGCCAGGGCTGAAGCAGAAGAAGAAGAAGAAAAAGACTAAAAAGACAAAGACGACAAGAAGGTGGAGATGCAGAGAGTCACCAGTCAGTTAACAACATCACCAAAAGGTCGAAAAACAAACGCCGTCATTCTCGTTGTCATCTTTATGTCATCTTACCTTAGCAAAGGTATTTATTCGGCTGGTTCGCTCATCGGCAAATCATTATCATAATAGCAATAACAATAACAATTACCTATATAGGGATACAATCTCTTCTTCTGCGAGACGGCTTTTCTATACTATTCAATCGTAAGTGTGGAAATTAGCAAGATTATAAAAGAGCAATTAACATGGTCAAAATCACATAGTTATGAAGATTTAGTAAAGCCACCCAGCTTGTTCCTTCATTTCTCTTGATTTTTATGGTGCAACCAGTAAATGGTCGCGGTGGCGCGGTGGTGATGGCTACATGTATAATATCGAGTTTGCAACAACCCAATGCTATAAAACAAGGCAGAACGAGATGACGATGTTGATGATGATGAAGCTTTCAGTATATCACTATAGAGACAAAGTACGGAGGAGGATGAGAAATGAAAAAGGTGTGTTGATTGCTGAACATGTAAGTAAAGCATTTCATGTGGAGTAGGGCTCGTCCACTATTTGTATTGATGATGATAGTATAAAGTATTATTATTGTTATTACTATTGTATCGTCTCGTCTTTAATTGTGCATGGATGGACACTAAACTGCATGCATACAAATAAACATTTAACATCAGCTAGCTTTTTAAAAAAACAAAGGCAAAAAAAACTTGTCCTGTAGAAAAACATTGTCAATTGCTCATTTTCATTAAAAAATTCATCACTTTCTGAAACAAATATAGTTAACAAGTTTGTTCGTTCTCCCCGACTACACTTGGTGGGATTGGCAAAGTAAATAATAAATAAATACTTGGAGAGGTGAAACATGAAGGACCATTTTGTACAAGTTTGGCGAAAGAAAAAAAACAACAGTTTTATTCGCTGTTGCGATGTTTATTGTACATGAGCCATAAAATTAATTTCTTATGCAAATACAATAACATTATCAAACAGCCTCTGAGAATAACTTCTTTTTTCATATATACTATTTTAGTATAATTGATAAACGGAACGGGATTTACAAAAGTGGCACAAGAAAGAAAAAAATGTATACAGAAAAGAAGACGACAAAAAACATTTTGATTGTTTCATAATATTTCGACGCGTATTCAACCAACCTGCTTATTATCACGTCATAAAATTAGGATAATGACAGTTTGGACGTAAACTAGTACGGATAATGAGATGTACTTATAGTAGTCGTGTTACAGTTAGAGTACAAAATGTTCCTTTTTTACAACAACGTATGGACCGAAAAGCCAATAAAAAATGTAATGCTAATGCAAAACAATTAATGTAAATAGTTCTTTGAATTGGAGTGGGTAAACTACACAGTGCCAAAATTTTTGAACTTGAAATCTTGACATGCAATCCATTCACTAGTGGAGTGTATGATGTTTTTTTTCAAAAAAACAAAACCTTGAATCCTTCACACTTTTCAGGTCTTAAATCAGCAGCTCTCTTGTTTGAAGAATAGATGTTACATAAAATGTAAAAAAAATGACGATGATGATGATCATCATCATCACCAGCAACATCATCCTTTTGACTTGTTATATGAACATATTGAAAGCGCGCTTCAACTTTGTGATTATAATTATTTTATTTTTCACACATAAATTTACCCTTAAAAAATTACGACGGCTAGTTTAAAAGATTTTCAGCCAGAGGATATTATTTTTTTATTACATGCATATTATTTGCAACAAATTCTAAGAATTATTTGTCTCAAATTGAAGAGTGGACGGATGAAAAGAAAAGTAAAAGCAGTTGCGAATGTGAGAATCTATTTAATAATAATTTAAGAGAGTGTTGGCAAAACGGCATTTTTTGTCTTGTCGAAATTATATATTTATTTCATGTTTCTAAAAAAATGCAAAAAAAATGAAACAAAAATAAGGACAAGGAGTCCTACTACAATTTTAGATATAAAAATAAGAATAAAAAAATTATCGACCGAACCAGTTCTGTGGATTACGTAATGAGTAAATATTTTTGAGGAAATCTGTCCGAAAATGATGCGCTTTGATTTCTTTGCCAAAAAGTATCATTCACGTAAATCATCATCATCATCATCATCATCCACATCACTTGTGTTATGCCGTTTAGTATTTTTGCTTTGTAGATTGCGGTTGATGTGATTTGATTGTATAACCAGTCATCTACCATGTAATCACTTCTAGACCACCCTAATTTTTATTATTTCACATGGTCATATATGAAGAAATAATGTTTCTTACAAGAAAATGACAGATCAACTCTTTCACAAAAAAAAGAATCAGTAAAAAATTTGACGATAAAAAATCGACGGAAAGATATTAATTTTGCTGTTTATTTGCTTCTACCACTACTTATGCAACCCACGGATGATGATGATGATGATGATAGCAGCAGCAACAAATAAAATGCTTATTGCAACAACAGTAAATACTTTAAATGCAGCACATCTCAAAAAAAGTCTACCACGATTAGCCCAAAAATTCATCGTGTATAAATATTACTATTGTAAAATAATGATCCTCATAAAATCCATATGGATAGGATTATTACACGTTTCCAAATATACTGACATTCAATATTTGCTTATTTTGAATTTTTATAGTGTGCTGCTCTCTGTTTACCTTCTCTCTGTTGTTTTTTTTTATTAAAAAAAATACTCATCTGCTCTACAGACATTAGACATATGACTATTTCACTACTTAATCAGTATTCAGGAGGCATTTAGTTCCTAATTTCAACATAATAATTCAAAATGCACGTACGCGTCTCTATATTATACTTGAGACGAGTGAAGAAGGCAGGAGATGGGGTTGTGAACTGACCAACCCTCCTTTCAAGCTCTCTGTCCCACCCAAACAACATCGCTCAGCGAAACGATTAAAAAACAATAAAAAACGACTGATGGTGATCATCCTCATCTTTTAACTATGTATATCCATCCATCTATCTATTAAACTTTTGACTGCGACTACTACTACTGCTGCTGATGCTGCCATACCACAAGATTTGTGATGCAGTCACTCTTATCACTCACTCACTCCAACAATATTTGCACCTGGCACAAGAACATGTACATAAATCCATAATATTATTTTTATTTTTATATTATGCACCATCTTCATTTTTACTTACCTTTTTATTCGCCGTTTCTTTGTCTCCTTCGATTACGATGGTGTAAGATTTTTTTTATCGAATTACCACTGCCTCCTTCAAGTAGTAGGCTGTTTTTGTGGGAGCGAACTAAAGAGCAGCAGCAAGTAACAAAGCTATAATAATTAGAAGATAACAACTGAAATATTATTATATATTTTTTTCTTGATAAAAAAATAAAATACAAAAAATAAAATGAAGGAATCACTCTGTTTTTTTGTTTGACTCATGACGTGCGTGTTATCCAATGCACACAAATATACATACATACCTATTATTATTAATATTATTATTATTACCTTACGCTCGTTTTCATGGTAAACGTATTCTCGAAAGCTAACATGACTTGAAGGCATATGCAATTGTTTAATCGAAAAAGTATAATAATTAATATTACGATTTTTATTGTATGCTTATCAATGCATAATTATACGCTTCACACACACACAGTCCGCGTCGTTGTACAGATGGAGAATCAACATCATCATGATCACCACCGTCAAGTAGTGTAATAATGTAGTAAGGAGGCATTCCTGCATGTAACGTGGAGAACTGAAAACTTTGACACATTAAGGGAGATAAAAACGAAACAAACTCACGTTGTTAATTATCATCATTTTTTGGTGTTCGCAAAGAGAGGAAAGAGACAGAGATAATATTAAATATTCTATGCGGTTGTTGTTTGCGGGCATGAACCTTTTCTTGCATATATTGTTAATTTTATTGTGTAAAAAGCCACCACACATTCGTGTCTGATTAGATAGAGTGGTAAAGGATTATTGACTGTATTTGTAGTGAGTAGAATTCAATTCATTAAAATATACACATTATTTCTCTGTTGTCTACTACTACTACCTCTACTACTACTACTGTGCAGTATTGCCATGGCTCTTTTAGTGCTTCTCCAAATCTGATTGTTTTAAAAAAAATGAAAGGGAAAACAAAATACCTTTTGGCGATAAATTGAGAAGAGAGAGACCCGACAATTTTTCAAGCCCGCCCTTGCCAATATCACGAATAAGGGACGATAAGGAGCTATATGACTGGCATGCATACATAATGAATTGTCACGCTGCTGCTGTGTCAGTTGTTGTGAGTGAGTGCGATAAGTGTTGTCTACGGTAACAAATCAAACTAGATAAGCAAATAAATATATACATGGCATAAATAAGTTATCTAAAACTTGAATAACCGAAAGGAGAAATGCTAATCTAAATTAATATTTGATTGCTTTGCGCATCGAGCCTTGGCTCATTATTAAGCATTGCTCGCCGCTACTACCATCACCTCCACCACCACCACCACGACCACTTGATTTTTTGGGTAAACAAATTTTCAATTACTCAATTTCGACGTTTATAGATCCGATGAATGCAATAAATAATCTGTTTTATGAGATGATGATTCTTATGGGGGATGATGGACGCCATCGTATCACACCATCGTATAATAGCAATTGTTTTGGCAACGAACTACTAGTAGTGGTAGTAGTAGTAGTACTAGTAGTACGACTAGTGCAACAAGCAGCTGCTGTTACTCGTTACAAGTTTTGCCGACTACTGATGATGATTATGGTGATTGTGATTTGACATGACAATAGAAAAGGTGTTATTTTGATAACATTTTCATAAAGTACATGCGACACAGCCACGTACGTGATTGGTACGGGATGAAAAAAAGTGAATGGGGAGGAAGCTGACATGTATGCAAACTAGCAAACTAAAGTTTCTATAAAACTGAAAGCATTATTACACTACACTCATATAACACTGCCGTCATCATCATCATCAACGTTACTACAACGTGCTTTCACTCTTCTGCACCAGCAACTGCAGCACCCTGCACGGCATCGTTGCACCAATAAGTCGTGCATTGCATACACTACACCTGCTGATGTCGTTGTCACGAAAATTACTGAATTATTTGCTTGATTGACAATATGACAATACATAAATACACAAAATAAGATACAAAAGATATTTTTTTATTAAAAAAACAAGTAAAAACTGAAAACATTACATGCTGCTGGTCAAGTCAAATTTATTTACTACACATGTTTTCCTATTGTAAAAGTGAAGCGTATAAATGAAAATATATGAAGGAATGAATGTTGATTGATGTGTGACTACCTATTTTCAATTTAAAAAAATAACGATTTTCATTATATCATTGGACAGATTTTTTATAAAGTGGATAATAATATGGCTCATTTTTATCAACTAATAATTTGTAATAAGCGTAATAAATAATAATTAATTAGCTAAAGTAGCGTGCGTAGGCATGTCAACTTGCAACGTGAGTCATTGAGTTATTTCATTTTTGTAAAAATGCAATTTGAAAATTAAGACGAATAAAGTACAAAACAGAACAAAAAAGTAAATGTGAATATTATTAACTCTAGTAGCTGATTTTTTTCTTCTAAAAACAGTGAAAGAAACTGCTAGAAAAGGGTAACTGATGTGCGTTTTGAAGCCTCTCCGCTGGTCTTCTCTCTTGCCTGTGAAAAATGAGCAAATGATTACCTATGCAAGTTAATTACTTCCCAAGAATTCAAAAATTTTAACTGACATCTTGCAAACCAACCACACGGTTCCTGTCCTGTACGCGAATTCATTCAACACCCATTTTGCATTCTAGCAAAACTGTTTAATTCAACTGGTTGTAATTTCAATGGAACAAGTGTGATTGTTGTTTTTTACTGGGTGGATTTTTACATCATCATATAATTTGCCGTCTAAAGAACGACGAAAGAAAAATTATAACTTCCTAAGGAGAATGATATCGTTACAAACTTTTATTGTTACAGATTTTATGCTCATTTGCACATAAAAAGTATTATGAATAACTTGTTGCAAATGAGTGTCTTTTGTGTTTTTTTTAAAGTGCTCAGTGAGCAAGCACACAGGCACCACTAGCAGCATCACGTACAAAAGTGGTAAACTGTATGTTTAAAAAGTATTTCTCATCTCATCTCTTCTCCCTTCTTTCTCCTATAACTCCTTAAAACATGTAATTGGTAAATAATAGGAGGGCAATATAGGAAATACCTATACAAAAAATGAAAAAGAATGAAATTGAGATAGGGAGACACACACAGACACACCATTTTATAACGATTTAAGTACTAATGAACTCAATGAAAATGCAGATAATTCTCCTTATGCATATGTATATCTTTATTTTTTCATGAGGGACTACAGCAAAATTATTGCTATTATTATTATTATTATTCTGCATTTTCGTCGTTGATGCTTGTGAAATGACTAGCTTCTGTAAAGCCCTGTAATTTATTTCAAGCTGTTGGAATACATAAGTAGCCTGAGCCCGATCTGATAGATAACCACTCTCAATCTGACTCACTCTCTCATTGCTGCTGCTTCTGCTGCTGCTATTATTTCTTGAAGTAAACATATTTACTTACTTACCTACTCTTTTTAAAGAAACAATCAACTTGTAATAATGATAATGATGATGAAGAGGAGGAGGAGGATGAGGACGCCGGTGCGGTGGATGCTGATCGTAATCATCGTGATGATATTGCAATATTAAATATTTTTTAAATATTAATATTCATCCATACAAATAGACAAACACTTTCTTTACAAGTCTCGCTCCTAAGAGGAGGAGGAGGAGGGTAGGTCATTTGAAGATGAGGATATTATTTGCACTGGTTTTGTTTCGTCTCCATTGTCTTCATTTTTGTTGTCGTCCTATCCCCTTCATTTTTTCCCCTCTTTTGTTTTAATACATTATCTTTTTTTTTAAAAAATCAGAAAACGAGAATTATGTTTGAACAATGAAAAAATAATAATATTTTTGTAGTTATGCAAAACAATTTTTGAGGTGATGCGTACTTTTTAAAAAGTTATACTTTGAACAATTTTTCTGCATAATATGAATAATATTATCAGTACAATTTTCTTACAGGTTGTTTTGCTTATCAATGTAAAATTTCACTCATAAACAAAGAAACATTATCATCAGACAAGATACAATTTTTTATAAAAAAAAGTTGTAAGGTTTCAAAAAAGTAGAGAGAGAGAAAAAAAAATTCTGTTGTGAGCATTTATTTGCAGCTCTGATTTACTAATGTTGTTACAACAACAAGACAACAAGCAAGTGTTGTGTATATGGTCATCGTCATTCATTTGTTTTTCATATTTTTGTGAACTACAACTGTTAACATTTATACCATTTTTGGGTTGAAGACAGAATCCTCAAAACTAGAAGCATATTATGAATAATTTTTCCACTCTTGGCTTCCGTAAAACGCATGAATAATGTTATAAACAACTAATATCTCATATATTATTACTATACACATATAGACGCACACAGAAAATGCATTTACCCCCAAAAAAATTAACCAAGAGCAATGAAGCTACTAGTTTTCACGAATGGCTGACAGAATTGTTTTGCTACTTTTGTGCTTTTAGCAATTTTTTGGAGATGTAGACATATTAATTTGGGGTTGATCAACCTGACGTTCATATGTACATACCTAGGTAGATAGATACACATATTTTTTTTTCTTGAATGCATGTCATGCAAGTTTTCAACTTTTTTGTAAATTTTGTGTTTTTATAAAAATGCAAAAGTTATTATTATCGCAATCCTCATACAAGATCGGCAGCAGCAATACTTGTTCGTATGTATGCATTTTTGCCAACCAACTAAAACAAATCTCATCATCATCATCGTCGTCGTCGTCATTTTCGTGATCATCATCAACATCAGGGCAAAGAAGTTAATGAATGCACATGCACACAAACACACACGTATATATACAGAAAGCTGAAAAAACTGCTAGTATATTTGATGTAATGTCAAGAAATCAAGTAAACAAGTAATCGTAATAGTGCCTTGGTTAAGGAGGAGTGGATGCAAGTTAAAATTGAAAAGAAAAAATAGGTCTGTTGTTGCTACCATAACGACTACTGTGATTACTATTGTGATGCTGCACCCTCTGCACTGCTTCGCTTTTTTTGCAATAATGTTGCCATGCCATGTCATATTAGTTGGTTACATTTTATTATTTAATTCATATTATCAAAAATAAAGAAAAAAATGCAGCAGCGTCTTCTTGGGATCGTTCGTATTTTTTTGCAATATGTGGACGTTTTTGTAAACTGTCATGTCACCTGATAGATGTTCATCTTCTCTTAAAAGCTGAAGGCACTTTATTCGTTTAAAAAAAATAAAATAAAAAAAATAAAAAATATTTTTACTTAGTATTTTATGCAAAATAAATTGCGCCAACATCCCACTCCCCCTTATTAGAAGCAAACTACTACTGGCGAGTATGTAGTAGTGCATTTTCATTTTATTAACTATACTCGGACTACTGAATTACATATGTGCCATCTTTTTGCAAAAGTAAATCAACGGGTCAGCTTTTTACTTTTCTGTCATAAATTTGACGCAGGTGGAGCATACAGAATACAGGAGCCACTGACTACAGTAGTAATTGTTGTGTATATACATATACCTATGTGAATTGTGTGTCGGTCGGTCGTATGTAGGTATACACATACATAGTTTGCTTGAATGTTCAATTGATAATCGAAATGGGGAGAATAGAGAAGAATATTTGAGGATTTACAAAATTTAATGGAGGTTAATAGATAATTTAATATATATAATAGTAAGCTTTTGATACATTTTAGGACAAAACATGACAATTTCCTTATTAAGATAATATAGTACACTTACTCTGCAAATAGTAAGAGTTAAAAGTGTACGTGGTGTTGTACCCAGTCAAATAAATTAAATTGATCAAATCAACAAAAAAGTATATTTTTTCCCAACCCACAATTTTTTTACCAACAAATTTTAACCACCGTCATTTCCAAATTTGTCCAATAAACGTCGCGCGTATGTGCACATGTGCTATAAAATTTATAGAAATGTTATCAATTGTCATTTGCATTCATTAGAAAAACACAACCCTAAATAAATAACTGCTTTGTTGCCAGTGTAATTTATTTTTATTACTGTAGCTACTCAGCGAGCGAAGGGCTGGCTGTGCACAGACTTTTAATATCATTTCACTTGTTCCTGTCGCAAACTTGGGTGCACATATTAATTATTACAATAATAATGACTTTTTGCAAAGATGCAAGTAATCAATTGAAAGAAAACTAGTACAAAATTTACTCAAACAAGAGAAAAACAACTTGCCAAGTACCTTCCTATTGGCTAGCAAGTCAAGTTGTTGATTTAAGTGTTTAAGCGTCTCACCTCTTCACAAATATTTTTTTTGTTTGATTTGATTGAATGACTGTTTTGGTCTATGACAAACCTATTAAAGGGGACGGACAAGCCCTGCCATTAGAGTTGAAGTACTGCGCTGCTGCTGTTGTTGTTGTTACTGTGATGATTTTTCTCTTTTCCTCTACATTTTATATCACTCACTTACTACTGCACAATGCTCTTTTAAAACGCATCATTTTGATTCACTCCACATACATCTCTGCATGCACGATGACGATGATGACCTGCGCGATATGGGTGCACTACTCACCACAACATACTGTGTGTACAGTGTACGTACGTACATGTTCATGAGTAAAGAGCGATCAGAGATTTTACAATACATGGTTGGTCACCGTGATTATGATTAATTACTAGATAGACATCGACATCACGTGTGACGTGTAAAAATATAACTGACAAGGAAAAAGAAGATGGTACACAATATTATTATTATTATTATTTTAAAAGTGGATTGTTAGCATTGCTTGTTTGGTACGCGCGTTCTGCAGTCTACAAACAAACAAAAAATAATAATAACTATCCACTATATGTACATTTATAACAATGCTGCTCCTCTTCTCCCATCTCCATTCCATGCTGTTGGCCTCTGACCTGTAGCGTGCTGTGTCTAATGATTTCACCTTAAAGAAATCAAACGTCAAAGGCATCACAATTTTATTTTATTTTGTGAAAAAAAACTGCTCATACTCTTCTTTTCTGAAATTTTGTACACGAGTACATATTTGTGCATCTTGTCAAGTAAATTATCATGCACATATCAACCCTTCTTCTTGATCGTCTCTCCCTCCTCGCCTTCCTTTGTAGTCATCGTAATCATCATCAAGAAAATTACGAAAACGCCAATTGCATGAAAATCATTAAGGAAAACCTATTTTATTGTTTACATTCGAATATTTTAATTGCAATACAAAGAGTACAACAGAATATATATAAAAAATGAAACAGTCTAGTCATTTCTTCTTCTAGTTGGGATGGGATGTGTCTTTACTCCTCCCCTTTTTCTGTGAATTTGGTCTTTACTCGAAGCAACCTAATCATGCATGCTGGTTTCCTTCACAGCTTTTATTTTTTTTTATTTTTTATTTTTTTGCTGTAGTTCTTTTTTTGGTTAAAAATATTATGCGTGGTGGTGGTGGTAACATGCGTTGATAATTATCATGGGAGAGAGAGTATTAGACAAGAGGGGTTTTGGTGGTGAAAGATGATTTCATTCCTATTTCTATTATCAACTCTGATGCTTTTCAAATTTGAATGGAACTGTTGTCCTAATGCTTTTGCCCTTTTACACCCATTTTACAAACGTTTTTTTCTGCATGTCAATTATAAAGCACAAAAGGAAAAAAATGATAACTTTTTCAAGTCTCACATTTCCCCGTTTGATCTGCTTTTTGATATAGGTATCTATCTATCTATCTATGCTGTACTTTTTATCTTTTGCACAAAAATCTATCTACTTGTTATGTGTTATTATGAGTTTAGCATAAGATGAATACCTGCAATTACTTTGCACTAGGCCCTGTACTTATTTGAAATTTATATGATCATGAGAAACGACGTAAATTTGAAAAATTTTCCTTTTCTTCTGCAATTTTCAGCTGCTGCCTTGCTGCTGCTGTCTACAATTCAAAAATTATACGGTGCATTCATGCCTGTCTTTATCGGTTTATAATTCAGTAGCATTAGGTTGGTTGGGGAAATTAAAATTGATCTTGTAATGTTGGGTTCTGTACAGGATAAATGATAGCAAGTGGTAAATTCTGCGCGTAAAAGAAGAATACCTACATACATTGGTTGTTATTTATTTATTGATTATATGGGTACCACTATTTGATAAGTATACAGTAGCCCTTGTCTAAAATTAGTTTTAATGAACGTAAAATAGGTAATGGAATACAACTGGTGCAATAGTACACGAAATGCAGTGCATGGATAATTGCTAATAGAAGGTAATAACTGATGACGCTACCTGGTGAAGAACTACAATGATTATTTCAATTTCAATTATGATAATAGATAAGCTTACACGCCATTTTACACTGAATTTAAATTTGATATACTGTTACAAAACTGACTAAAAATTTCAACTAAATAGTTACCGTTAATCATTTGTGCCACTTGACCCCTCAAACTTGCCAGTTGCGAGTAAAATTTCAAGAAAATACCAACTCATGCACGTTTTGGAGCAAACTTTTGTGTTGTCCAGTGAGACATGCATGTAGACAGACGGACAGTTTTGAGGTGTCGTAAGGAGTTATATAAAAGTGCTTGCGCTAGTTAGGAATTAGGGATTATGAAACATCCCTGTCTACAGTTTCTTTCCCTGTTTCAGTTTATCGTGGCGGCAAGATTCAGCGACTAGGCAGTTTAATCGATATGTTTTTTATGAAAGCCATTATCTTACATTTCGACAGATATTACCCATTTTGACATACAAATTCATTCTATCAACATATCATCAATTGATTTTCCCCCTGCTATCCCGCAAATCAACTTGAAGACATTAACATTTGTTAAAAATCATATAATAATAGAACTGGCAGAAAAATTGTAGTGGCATGTATTGATTTTCACTTGAAATTCAAGATTTTCTGCATGCAATGGCAAACTAGAGTACCTATAAATATAAACCTGATATCATTTAATGAAAGGTGAATGCAAAAAATCCAAACATTTATTTAGTGAGTGTAAGCAAGTAGTAGTGGAAGTAGTAGTAAAAATTTAGCTGGATGATATCTCAGAGATGCCCGTGTCGACTTTGATAAATTCATTACTACTTTTTTTGTCGAACGAACAAATACACTGTTCAATTTGCTTTTTCAAAAGAGAAGAGTTTGTTTGATGTTGTTGTCATGATGATGATGATGATGATGAGTGTTGCTAGATCTCTCTCTGATTGTAAGTCTTGTTTTCTATTAGGATCCATCCACTCATTGTGATATTGGCATGTTTAAGACGCTGAAGCGGAGACATGAATGCATGTCGACAAAACATGCATGCAGAGCAAAACGCTGATGTTGATCGCATTCATCATACATTATTTTGATATTGACGACCACCTGTTAAGTGGAACGCGTCCAGTAAAAGAAGCGAAACAAATTACAAAGAAGAAGATCTCTTTTAAAAGAAAAAAAAACGCACACAATACAAATGCAATGCAGCGGCAGGTAGTAGTAGGTATTTATTATGTGGATTAGGGATGGACGCCAACTTCTTCATTCTGCTGTTGCTTCTTCTGCTTCTACTACTGCAACTACTACTACTACTACTACCGCTGCGGCAAATCAGCATTTTAAATCAATATATAATACAAAACATGACAATATAAACATGGTGGTGATGTTGTTACCACCGCTGCTGGTAGTAATCTGCAGATAAAAAAACATGAATTCAATTCACCCCATGTCGATTTTACACGGTCTGACATGAATTATGTCATGCCAAATTGCAGCAGAAATCTCGCAGATGCATGATTTATCAACAATCCACTTGAAGGATAATACACGCTTTTCAAGTAGTACGCACTCACTATATACTACTATTAGAGAGAGAGAGAGAGAGAGATGTCAGACAGAGAGTAGTAGAATTCATTTGCTGTTCTATTTTTTATAATTATTATTAATTATTATTTCAACACAGCATTGTCCAACACAATGCCAATCATCTTCCATTCACATTTTTCACACCTTTCTTTCTGCAATATTTGCTTGCCTTGAGGCGTTGATTGAGATGTTTCAAAAGACAATACGATTAATTAACTATAGGCGCTAATGATTTATTATTGAGTTACGCACAGGGATTCTAATTTTTATATGCACCACTTGCACTAGAAATCAGTGTAAAAAAATAACAGCGTCATCCGTACGCTTGAGCTGATGTACAAAATGAACAGGCGATTGAGATAACAAGTTTATAAATATGTTATAGTGACTTGTAAGCCAAAAAGGACATGATTAGCTGCATTTTATGTATATATTGACTGTTTCTCATGTTTCTGGGAGTCTTGAGTTTTCGTCTTCAATTTAAAATACAGACGAAATATCACGAACCTTTTTTAAAAATACCTTTTGTTTTAAGTATTTTACCGTGACTGTAACTTTCCATTGTAGAATTTGAGGTAAGCAGGTTTACTTCACTCCAGTTGACAGCCATCGCTATAAATATCGGTACTACTGGTGTCATTATCTTCACTCTTTTTGCGATGTATTGGACCGACAGTGACTGACTAGGTTTATGTTCATAGTCTGTACGTAGTACGTACTGCTTATCTTCTCCAGCTTTCAAATGATTTATGAGGCTATGCTCATAATTTTTGAAGAAGCCTTTCTAATGCCAACGAGTATATGCCAACAAATATTATGAGTCCTTTGTTTTTTGCCATGAATCGAGGAATCAGTAATGTATCTGTCATCTGTTGTCTGATTAATTATAAAACTTTAATGTTAGTAAATGTAAATAAAATGCAAATTCTAATGTTAATATATGCTTGCTTGTTGCGGGGAAAATTGAAACTAAAGCGATGATGATTCATGAACAAGTATATTTTGCAATTTGTCATTGTTATAACCTGCACAAGACGATTCAAGTTGAGAGTTTGTAAATTGAAAGTTTTTTTATAATGTAATTTTTATGCAAACTGTTTTTTGTAAAATAAAATAATATGGCGACCAGTGTCTAATAGTAGTTTATTAGTTGCGACGATAAATTATAGGTGCAAGATTTTGATGCCACCTGGACACATTATTACAAATCAAATTATCCTTTTCATTTACACCAATGTAGCCGCTCACCTCATCTTTATTGAATTTAGCTACATACATATAATCTGAATTAATACCATATACTGACATAATTTTGATACACTTCAGGGAAAAGTGGTAATTATAACGTTTAAAATTCAACAATACAATTATACGATATATATGCCTTTTTGTAAATTGACTTTTTTCTTATTGCAATTAATACCTTTCACCAATAACAGTGAAATACCCAACTATCATCTCTATAATATGAACGTAAGTACTGACATACAAGCGTATGTGTGTACCAATAAAATTGCATGAAAGCATGACCAGAAGAAATTACCCTTAACTAGATCAGTAATCACATAATACTTGTAGTATTACGAAAACATTTGTAAAGTAAATAAAACTGTGAACAAAATGGTCGAAATGCATATAAAAACGTTACAAATCGTCTTTTAAAGCAATCTTACGTAAACTTTGTCTTTCTTAATGTACAATCGGTAAAAATAAAAAAGGCAGTACAAACTTTGTGACGTACTTAGAATATATAATGCTTTTTTTGCGGTTTTGTGAAATGAAAATAATGCTGAAATTTATAAATGCGACTTCGGCAGGCATCTCATCTTATAATGTTTCTTCTTACTTGACTTTTCGGATACGATTGTGACATTGCGTCAACTAACGTTGCTGAAATCATTAGGCAATACGTTAGCGATAAAATAGTAGTAAAAAAGTAACGATGATAGCTACACATATGACCAATTATCTTTCTGAACATTACTCGTAGCATATCTTAACTCTATCTATCTATCATAACTTCGAACCTTTGCATTTGTGTACTTTAATTATATATTTGTAAATCTGCGTAAGTTAATGAAAACACGGATATAATAATAATAATAATAATAATAATGTTGGTGTGGAAATCCAGATTCTATATGTTGAACCATTTAATTAAGTAGGGGTCGTTTGACTTTTCAGTGCATTAAACAACTTTCTAGACTGAACTCTGACGTCTTCATCGGAATGTCTATTCATCAATGTTTTTGCTTTATCTTTTACTCTATCAATTGCATTAACTCCAAAAATTGCTGCATACCTTGAAAATATATAAGAAAAAGTAAGCACGATTAAATTTTATACCGCATTGGCTGCTTTGAATATGTAGAGAAAATACTAAACTAATTTTATTACTATATAATTAATACTAATTCATTCTACTTACATTGTGTCAGGAGCAGCTGCCTTGTCCTCTGGAGGTAGATCAAGAATTGGATTTAATTCATGTGTTGTAGCTGTACAAGCTAGATTTGCTAGCAAAGTGACTAGACGTAATAAAACATCGCGTTCCTCTGACAGGTCCATCAGGTACAACAAACGCTTTGGAGCCTTCATAAAACATAACGATTGATTAAGTTAACTGCTCACCCTTTTTCGCAACCAGTTGAAACACAAGCTAAAAATTACATAAATTAAACGCTTACCTGAGCAGCTAATAAACTAGGAACCATGTCTTCATTCGTTGACAAATTGACCAAAAGTTTTAATGACTGTAATCGGATTGCAAGGGAAAGCTGATCAATCAGGGAATACAAACTATGTAGAGCTGGACAGAATTCATCATGCCAATCTGATAGCACGGCTATGTTTGCTAATGTTGTCAAAACTGCATCTACAAGCTCTTCAGCATGCTTAGACACATCTCCAAGGTATGATAATAACATCGGCACCATATTCTGAAACAAAAGTTTGCAAATTAAACAAATACTGCATAACCTGCTATCAAATACTATCGAGGTTCAAGAAGACATCTTGTCAGTCTCACCTTCATTTCTTTTTGATTTTGTTCATTTAGTGCCATATTTCCAAGTGCACGAATGGCTGCTAATCGAATTTCACTTTTGGGATGCGTTAGTAAATTCTGCAGTCTTGAGAGGCAACCTGCTTCCCTAAGATTATTCTGATTAACATCGAATGTAGCAAGGTTGGCAAGTGTGATCAAAGCACGTTCTAATACTCCTTCGTCTGAAGTGTATAGAAGGGCAACAAGAGTTTTTGCTTCATAGGTATCCATCGCCCTATAAATGAGTAATTTTAAATATTTTATCAAGAATAAGCATTATTGCATTAGTAGTTAAATCTCTATTGTCAAATAGAAAGACAAAGAATAGGCGAGGGTTGGTTACAGGATTATTACATTACATACCGTCCTTTAAGGCTCAGTGACTCTAATTTCTCTTTCAATTCGTCACTAATGTCTTGAATTGCTTTATCGTTTTCTCTAGGAGGTTCGTCACTTGTCAAGCCAGCTTCTGGACTTTTCCTGGCAAGAGACTTACGTGACCAACGTCTTCTTACTGGAGACCCAGTATCTACAGGAACGAGGGACAAATTATCCGACGATCTGCTAGCGATAAAGTGGCGAATGTCAACAGGACTGAGAATTCGTGGAGAACTCCACGGAGAACACTACGAGATAGTCAGAAAACCAATGGAAACAATGAACTCTGTAAACACTTACCATAAATTACGTGTATGCTATTTTAAAATATTAATATTTACTATCTACCTGAAGACTACGTGGTCCCATTGGATGTGACGTATGACGACCAACAGGACCACCGTTTCCTTGTATTGCCAGCATGGTGTCGGCAAAATGTCGTGCCCTAAAGTTCAACTCCCGAATCCTTTCCTGAACAGACAATGGTCTGAGAATAATTCGGCCAGAATTCGAGACATCAAGGTTGCCCAAAAGTGCATCTGTTTGTGTTGTTTGTGACGATCTTCTAAAATATAGTCTAGCCTCGCCTTCAGGATAGCTCACTGAGAGAAAGCAAAGAAAATATTGAAAAAAATGCGTACTAATGTAAAGCAATTTTAAAACACTTGAAAACTACAAATCTTAGTCTGTAACTTACCGTCTGCTTCTTTTCGACGTCTTTGAAACGCTGTTCTAACGACAGAATATCCAACGTAGGCAAATCCAGCAAAAATGGCAGAGCATAGAGCAACCTTGTTCATAGTTCTGTCAGCAGTTGAACTCGAAGCCATCTTTAGATGGTGGATAGATGACGACAGTTGAATAGTACTGCAATTATCTCAACATTAGTCACACTTGAATACCCTTCCTGACTTCATTTCCACAACTTCACCATCGAAAAACCATTGTTCCAAACAATCGCCCTCCTGTACTAGTAGTAGTCAACAATATATAACAATCAACAATAGTCGAGATTTAACGCTAACAACCAACTTCTCCTATCTAAATACTACTGTGTGTATGTAGTGTGTACGGTATAACCACACTGTCAACTAGTGAACAACCGAAAAAATGAAAGAATATCTTTGACCTTGGCACATAATTTCTTGTAAAACAGATTATTTCACATTTTTAACTTGCACTACGCAACTCTACTGAAATCACATACTGTTACTGTTGGTTTATTAGAGACTAGAAATCACAGTAATTGTAAGACTCCACCTTAATGGACTGGCAACTGTACTTGGAACAACATTTTACGTTTACGACAATAAGCAAAAATACCCGTCAAAGGTTTATACACTTGTCATGGTGCTGATGATGCAAGCAAAATTAACCGAACCCGCGTCTTTGTTAGTGAGTTGCTGATTATAGTATTCATTCATTTACTCCCTACTCTTTTACAAAAATAAACTGGGCATTTACAATGCGTTATAGTATTTATTGATGAGCTCAGGAAAATATATATTTCACGTACGCGTAAACTTGAGAAATGTGACTAGCAAAAAGACTAGAGGATATTGTTAGCAAACTGTTAAACTGTAGTAATGAAAGGGCTTAGTTTCAGTTAAGGAGATATTTACACATGCAGATCATTGTGAAACTAGGTTTATAAATAGTAGAATTATTTAGTAAGTTAATTAGGAATTACAGAAATAAATGAATTGTTGCTTCTGTACTTTTTACATTGCAGCCTACTGGCCTAGTGAGGGAACGAGAAAGTGTATAATAATAATGCTGTATATATGAATAGCGCATACACCCTCCATCAGTACTGCCCTAACTCTCCAGGATGTAAATATATTTCAGGTAATTTCAGTGTCATAATATTGATATTTTCGTGCTCTGAAACATTCTCTAAAAAGTGATCTTTTTAGAATTCAGATATTTTTGAGAGAGGAGACAAAAGTAACCTGAGATAATTAGAGAGTCTTTCTAAAGATGTTAAGGGGGAATCAGCGCAGGAGACGATGACTATGATTGTGGGCGTAGCTATATGTATGCGCGTTCAACTTTCGGTTCCCCGTATGCTAACATTAGCCCTTTAGGACAGTTTTACAATCCAAAATTGCTGCGTGCTTGTATAAGTTGAAAATATGTACAACATGATTGTAAGGCAAAACAGTAGTGATACAATAAGTTTAATGTTGCAATATAGTTAATAAACACATTTATTAACTTGTTGAATTATTGTAGATTTTAATAATTGAAGCTTCGTGCTCTTTATTGTACGGATGCGATTTAGGCAGTTTGGATCTGACAACACTCCAAATGTTCGCTTCTATCAATTTTCAAATTACTTCTGAGTATCAATTTTTTTGAACTTTTGAATGGATCAAAAATTAGAATTCTTCGTCAAATTTTGTGCTATATAGTGCAGCAAACAATTTTTTGAGTTTTAGCATATTAATCAACATGTCAAATTACTTCTGAATATCATTTTTTGAACATTTGAATGGATCAAAAATTAGAATTCTTCGTCAAATTTTGTGCTATATGTGCAGCAAACAATTTTTTGAGTTTTAGCATATTAATCAACATGTCAAATTACTACTGAATATCATTTTTTTAAATATTTGAATAGATCAAAAATTAGAATTCTTCGTCGAATTTTGTGCTATATAGTGCAGCAAACAATTTTTTGAATTTTAGCATATTAATCAACATGTCAAATTACTACTGAATATCATTTTTTGAATATTTGAATGGATCAAAAATTAGAATTTTTCGTCAAATTTTGTGCTATATAGTGCAGCAAACAATTTTTTGAGTTTTAGCATATTAATCAACATGTCAAATTACTACTGAATATCATTTTTCAAAATATTTGAATGGATCAAAAATTAGAATTCATCGTTAATTTTTGTGCTATATAGTGCAGCAAACAATTTTTTGATTTCTAACTGACTGTAAACAGTAGTCAGCAGCTGTTAATAATAATCTACAGCTGAATAGTATGAAGATGAATTTCAAGTCCTGGAGGGTTCTGTGTGTGACTTTGCAGTAGGGTGGCTGGCTTTGCATTGAGTAAGTACCTACATAAAAAAATAATTTGTTTTTGAAAATTGCAACACAGACTTTTTTGCAGTACATTTTAAATATACAAATTCAACGCTATTTAATATTGTGAATCTGCAGATTCCGATGGTAGTTTTAGATTTGCTGTGCGATTTGTAGATTTTAAGCCTTGGTCACTTTTACTGACTTTGTTTTTTCAATGTTGGTAAATACGAAAACCAGCAATAAGGAACCCCTCACAACAAAAGTCGTAAAGGCTTAAAAACTACAAAACTCACAGCAAATCTGAAACTACCACCAGAATCTACAGATTCACAAGATCAAATAGCGCTGAATTATATAACATAAAAATATTTACTTGTAATTAAAAAAATCAATTATTGATGGCAGAACTGTGGTGATGGTGGTGGTGATGATGATGATGATTGTTCACAAGATCAAATAGCGCTGAATTATATAACATAAAAATATTTACTTGTAATTAAAAAAATCAATAATTGATGGCAGAACTGTGGTGATGGTGGTGGTGATGATGATGATGATTGTTTTTTTGAGTGACAATCCAATACACAGCTTGCTTGCTGCTCGCAGTTAGGCTGCGCTCGGTTCAAAATTGTACTACCGGCTTACCGGCTTAATATTAGGGGATTTTCGTTGTTGCTTCTTTTCCTTGTCTTTTAACCTGCTGGTTGGTGATGTTGATGTAAGACAACGTCTAACAAGGAAAAAATTAGTCAGACAAGATGAGATAAGATGCATAAAGGAAGTTTGTACTTGTGGCAACTCATTAATTTTATAATTCATAATTTTGATTTTCCCCTCTTATTGATACTAATGAATTCACACAAAGGTACCACATACACACACGTCACACAGACAACATGGGAATCCAAGCGTTTTTCATCCGAAAATTGTCTACCATGAATTTTAAACTGCTCTCAAATCCTCCACGGTTGGACGGTGCCGTATTCCATTTCTAGCAATTTCTTCACTGAAAACAAGAAAATTGCTAGTTGAGTATACACTAGAATTACTAATATGTATGCATATATATTTAGTTTTCAACCAGTTAAAAACTGTGCTTACGCAAAAGACCAAAATTCTACACACCTAAACCTATTAATTACTTCATTAACGTAACTTCACAATTTCAAGTTTATGAAAATCTTGTCTGAAGACAATATGTGTCACGTCACAAAAAATTCTGTGGGAAATATAATTCTACTTGCATTAAAACTACCTACTTACTTTGTTCTTATCCTTAACTAATTTTTTAGTAATTTCCATGTGGGATATTTTTATCCAATTTATTATTAGGTGTAGTACATACCTTTCTATACAGCTGAATAAATACCTACCTATATATAAAAATTTTATAAATGTTGAAAGCTTTTGTTAAAGTGAAAATTTCTTAGGGTAGGGCATATATATACAGCTCGCTGATATAATATAATTATTGTTATTACCATTTTCTTTAGGGTAGTATATAAATAATTAACGTCAGCCAAACATCCTCCCAGTGCACTGCGAAACAAGACTAAAGGAAGAAGGTAGCTCTGCACAATTTGTAAGAATTCTTTTTAAAAGATAAGTAGCTTCACTGGAATGGGTTGTATGAACGTAGGTAATTATGACGCAAACTATTCTCAACACGTGAGAATACGCAAATTATTTTTACATGTAACATGTACTTATCTAGTGAAATAAAGCTAATAATGCCCATCTGCAATTGCGCACCGATTGTATCAAAACTAAACACAAAGAAAGAATTAAAAAGCTGATGATGACTCTAAAATTATTATCTTTTTCAAAGTTTTGTTTCGTTTCAAATAAATACGTATTTGCTCAAATACCAACTGCTTCTATTTATATATATATACAGTCTACGTCCATTGTCATCTTCCTTGCTGCGATACAACTTTCAAAGTCTACCCATGTGGTATAATTGCTGAGAGAGATAATAAAGTGAAATTACACCCACTATTTAAGACAACTACATGTTTCAATCTTCAAAACAGCAAACTCAAACTTACATAAGGAATATATACTCTACTACTAAAAGTGTTGATGAGAATAATTTATATAGTATAATAAAAGTAAACCAAAAAATAGTAATAATTCAGCTTTAGTAAATTTTTTTATGCGTTGGTATGTGTTTGGAATAAATGGAATGGTATTATTATTATTATAAACTATCTCACTCTTCATCTATCAAGCATTATAGGAAACAAGTTTGCATTAAAAAACGTACTGTTTTTTTCCAGTGAAAACGAATAAGGGTTAGCTTTATTTGTTTGTAGTAATAATAGCTATAACCCTGGGTTTTTTGTTGTGGGTCTAGTCAACACGGTCATTTACTTTTGTATATTTTTTATTCTACTACTACTACTGCATTGATGAGAAAAGAAATGATGGATGCTTTTTTGGTAGGTACGGTTAACATTTAGCTTAGGTAGCTTGATTTGATTCTTTTAGCATATTGTTGTGAGATCACACGTCTGTGATGATACACGCGTTCTAAAAGTTATGAGATTACGATGTGATGATGAATGATGACTGGTTTAGATATATACTCTGCTTCTGCTCACTATGTCCATATAGCAGAAACTTGAAACTAGTCATAAGATTGTTGTGGAACAGTTCACATAGGACTCAACAAACGCTGATAACCCAAAGTAAACAAAAACGTTGTTTTTTTTTCAAGTCAAGCGTTTTGTTTCTATTATTTGCTACATTTTTATCTGCAGACAAAAATGTTTTATTTCTAGATGTGCATTCAGTTCACATTTCCCTAATCATCATGAAAAAACTGTCTGTAAAAGGTTGCCCTGTGCTCATTAGTTGCGAACCAACTAATGCTGCCAACTTGAAGGAAATGGAAATTGAATACAGTACAGGAGCATCGGAGTCTAATAGAAAAAGTTATAGATTTAATTCAGAAAGCGTGCACAGACGCAGTCAGTGGGGTTCCGAAAAAAATTTGACAGTTTCCGTTCAAAATTTATACAAGTCATATGAAGTCGGAAAGCCTGTCCTTTCAAATTTGTGTATGAGTGTTGAAGAAGGAACAATGTAAAAACTTTTTTGAAAACTTTCTATTTCAAATAATTTTCATTTTTTTGTAGTGCAGTTTTGACTAATAATTTTCAGATATGGGCTGCTTGGAAGTAGTGGCTGTGGAAAAAGCAGCGTTTTGTCTTGTATTGTTGGACTAAGGAATTGGGATTCTGGAGAAATACTGTTATTTAATAAAAGGCCAAATGGACCACCTGGGAACAGAGTGGGATTTATGCCACAGGTTGATAAAGATTTAATAGAAATGTTGGCATTTCAACCAAATTTTCTAAAAAGAGCAATTGATTATATTTTGCATTATGTTTAGGACATTGCTCTTTACGATCAAATCTCAATCAGAGAAACGATTGGGTATTATGGTCGCTTATACGGAATGGCTGAAGATGACATAGAAAAACAGTGGCTATGGCTTGTCGATTTTCTGCAACTGCCCTCAAAGTTTAAGCTAATCAAAGATCTAAGGTAGGTATGTCATGTTTTTTATATTATTAACTCAATATAACCCAACGTTTATATAATATAATTATTTTCAATGTCATACGTTGCCAAAAAAGTGGAGGTCAACAACGTCGTGTCTCACTAGCAGTAACACTAGTCCACAGTCCACAGCTTTTAATTCTTGATGAACCGGTAAGTAGGTATATTATGTACATGATATGATATGATATCAAAATCATCACAATAATCACAATATGTACACTTGAATGTCGATTTTTTTGCTTTCAATTGACAGACTGTAGGATTGGATCCATTGTACGAATTGTTTTTTATTGTTTTTTCTGAAAATATTATCTTAATAGTGCAGAAACATTAAATAGTAAATAAATAATTTTTTTAAAGACTGAGAGAGAGCATATGGAATCATCTACTGAAGATGGTTCAAGCTCGAAAAACCACAATTATTATAACAACTCATTACATTGAAGAAGCCCGTTTTTCTAATAGGGTAAGTTAAACTCGTTTTTTAATTAATTTTGCTTTAGTAGCGTTATTTGCAGTGCGTCATTAAAATGTTTATCTCTTTTAGATTGGTGTCATGAGGAAAGGTCGATTGTTAGTTGAAGAATCACCACAGGCATTACTTCAGCAATATGAATGTAACTTACTGGAGCAAGTTGTACTGAAACTGTGCCATAAAGACGAACAAGCATTGAAGAAGCACTGTAGCAATAGTTTGAGTAATAATATACCTGATGTAGTGATTTCCGATGGGAAACGCAGTAGAAAATCTTCCAAAAACAGTTACAATGTTTACGAAAAGTTTCAAGAAAACTGGCGACTAAGCAATCAGCGAAAATGTTCCATGAGAATGAACCGAGAAAATAATAATCACGATAAAATTGTCTCCTCCAAAATACATGAGCGCGTTCGTGCTCTATCCACTGTGATATGGCTTTTGTATCTGAGACACTCTGTGTAAGATATTAAGCATTTTAAACGTGCTAAAATTTTAAACGCGTGCAGGGAGTATGGAATTGTTTTGCAAATGTCTGCTTTCATTTTCAGGTTCATGTCGATTGTTCTATTTCTTCCAACCATACAAATGGTACTAACACTAGCTGTTATAGGCTCGCATCCAAAAAATTTACACTTTGGTGTTGTTAATGAAGACACACTTAGTTATGACACTTGTTTCAACAAGGATACAAATATTATCGATGATCAAAACTTTTCGTCAAACGATACAATGTCATCATGTAATTTCCAGCAGTTAAGTTGCATATTGGTTGAAGAATTGACTAAATCAAGTACCTTAACTTTGGTAAGTGGCAGCAATGAAAAGTATGCATATTTTTATGTCAAGAAAGAGTTTAACTCATTTACTGAACTTGCACACGTATGTACATCCAGGTTCCCATACAATCTCATGAACTTGCTCGTCATCAAGTTGTACAAGGTGATCTTTGGGGCTACTTTGCATTTCCCAAAAATTATTCTCAACATCTTGCAAATTTAGTGGTGGAACAAAAATTCGCACAAAACGAGACGCTGGAAGGATCTCGAGTTCATTTAACCATGGACATGTCTAGTAAGCTGTTTTATAAAAAAAAGTTGTTGGCTGGACTTCCACTTTTAATGATTTTTAAAAATTTCTCTAGATTACCTTGGGGCAGCTCTGGCTATAAGTGACACATTCAAGGCATATGAAGGTTTTGCTGGAAAGTTTGCAACGTCTTGTGGTTTCGATCCAAGAGAATTTCAGCTTCCAATGATGGTAATAAAATATAAAAATGCAAAAAATGAAATAAAATAATCTGCAATCAAAACTATCATGACAGGCCTATATGTATAGGTATATAATCGTTTATCAAACGGTCATCTTTTTCTCAAGTTTTGACATTTTCTTGATTTTTTCTAATGTGCTATTGTACAGTATCAAGAACCGGTTTTTGGAAGTAATGATGCAACATATCAGCAATACGTAATTCCGATTGTGATACTAACGTGAGTAGAATAGCAGTATGTATTCTATATAATCTGCTACGCATCTACTAATCTTTGCACGTTTTGATTCTTTACATTTTTCTAATTATAGAGTAATATATGAAATCCCTATGCTCCTCACATCCATCATGTTTATCGGCGGTAAGAGCACTGTACATTTTTTATCTTTTAATCTGTACTAGCGTGAGAATTTTTTTTACAACGTCATTGGACATTCCTACAGAAATAGAGCTTTTTAAAGCTAAACTAAGGAAAACTATTAAACGTTGTGCGTTAATAATATCTCTTTTTTTTATCTCAGATCGCAAGCAAGGAACACTGGATAGAGCGCGTGTGGCTGGACTTCGTTTTAAGGAAGTGATGCTAAGCCACTTTATTACGCAATGTTCTGTAATCATTGGACAAACGGCAATTTGCTCAATTGTCATGCATTTTCTCTACGATTTTCGTGTGGCAGGATGTTACTGGCATTACTTTCTGCTTATTGTTTTGGGGTACATACAGTGAAACACTAAATCATGAACATACGTTGACTTGTAAGTATATATAATGCATTTGTACTTTACTACAAAATCATTTCGTTATAGTGGACTTTCCGGCGAAAGCTTGGGACTCTTGTTTGGGGTCTTGTTTCAAGAGGAAGTTGAAGCCGTCATGCTTGGTTTGTTAATAGGACCGACTCTACTACTTTACGAAGGTATATTATGTATATTATGTAGTGCCCAAAAAATGTTCAAGCGTATGTCATTCCCTATTCATTCATACTATGGTAAATCATCTCAGGTGCGCTTTGGCCCTTGCAAGGAATGACAGCGACTGTAAGAACCATTGCCCGCACTTCACCCACCACTCTAATGGTTGAATCAATTAGAGCAGTTGTTTACAAAGGAGTTGGACTGTTACACGGAGCTGTGTGGCCTGGAATCGCTGTAATACTAGGGTGGATGGTTGCTGTCTGGGTTATATCAATTTTAGTGTTTCTCAGAAAGCAAAAGTAGCCTATTCAGTAAAAATAATAATAAAAGTTGACTAAAGTCTGCAGTACATACAATGCATTAATTAAAGTATTGAACAATTTTTTTTATTCGTCAACAAATAAGATTTAACAGTACTTCTTTCTAAAATTCTAAAACGCAGTTTACCTGATATTGAACAAATAGATTTAAAGCGATGACTATTGTTACATGTGATATTTTTTAAGTGGATAACAGTGGATAATAGCCTTGTAGACTCAGAACTTCTATGAAGAAAGACAATGCGTACATTTTTTTATACAAGGATATACATATAATATATATATATATAAGCTTTTAACAGTATTATAGTAGAAGAGCATGAATAAATGTCACTTGAGATTTGTATATCACAAGTTTGGAGATTAAAACACGTCGTCGAGAAGAGCGACGATGAGAGAGAGAGAGAGAGAGTATGAGAGGCAGTGGTTTTTAACCACTAAATTATCATCACAACGAGCGTGGAAAATTAATTTAACAAGACAAAAATACAAAACCTATAAGATGTACAATAATATTATAATTAAACAGTTTGAAAACTTGTACGTTTATACATACATATTTACATACATACATATTTACATACATACATCATCATACAGACTATAGCACCTTTAATAATACCCGCTTTAAAACAGTTATGTGGTATACTTAATAAATTATAGAATCTTTATAATTGTTCGTATGGTGGTGGAGGAGTTTCTGAACGATTGTTTTGGCTGACAGTTTCCTCTGTTGTTCCAGTTCTTGTATGCGAAACGCGATCTTCGTCGTTGAGATGATTAGCACCACTGTAATTGACATTGTTACTGCCGGCAGAAGTAATATCCTGTGAATCTTTATTGGAAGAACTATCAATGAACCTAGTTCCGTCACTAGCACCGTTAAATTTACTTGATTTTCCATCTGGTAGCTCTATACTAGTATTTGTAGTATTCTCGTCTGTTGGACTAGGTCCTCCACCCATTCCTTCTGGCAAGGGCAGATAGAGAGCAATGTGATACGGAGGTGGTTTGGACCTTCCATGTCTTGAACTACTGCTAGCACTGCCGCCGTAATGTGCCGGATAATGTATGGGGCCTGCCCCATTAAAGTTATGAGGAGATTGTGTGAGATCGGCCCCACTACCAAAGTCACCTTCTTCCAAAAGCGAGCCATTACTTCGATTATGGCGATAATGATTAAATCCACCGTGATGGACGTTGTGATGTAAGTGATGCTGGTGAGCTCGTGATGGTGACCCGCTGCCGCCTGTTGGGTGATGAGCTCCGTCATAGTATTCAAAATCGTATGCATCTTGTCCTGGAGGAAGGTTGGCCAACGTATTTCCAGTACCAGGTACAGCCGAAGGACCTGACGAGCTGAGAATGTACTGGTTAAATTGGCGTAAAAGATAATCGTTTGTTCTTTTGCGGAGACAGGCAACGCCAGTAAAGAAAAGAGCCATTGCAAATGCAACAAATATCAGCTCTGTAAATAGAAAGTATGCTGCTGCTTCCGCTTTGCCTGTACGACTATTGTCGATTACTCCAGGTCCCTGGATCATAAACTTGGCGCCAACTGTCCCCAACAAGATGAAAGCTAGAAAGCAAAGTGTTAACCCAACACGCTTCGTACAAGCCCAACCCGGATCATTTTCCAAAGACGGGCGATGACCTGTACTAGCTGAAGCATCAGGACTGGTTAGCGAAAGTGAACGTTGTGGCGTAATCGTGTCACGATCGAAAGATGTGCGTTCGGAACGAGTGCTCTAAACGAAAATTTTATGTGAAGTTTAACAAACATTTGCATACATAGGTATTCGTTTTTTAAAATGTAATTACAACTTACTCTATCAGTCAAACCCTCGGGAGTCTCATTGGTTGCATTTTGGCTGTGATTTGACAACGATGGAATTGCAGTGCCCGGAACTGTTCCAATGGAGTTTCTTCCAAGTCCAGACGATGATGAACTTGACGTTCGTCGACCCCTTGTCCCTCTAGAAGAAGCTGCAGATGAGCCTCCAATGATACTAGGCGGCGCATCTCGGGAATATGCTCTACATCTGCTAACTGATGAACCTGGAACGTGATAGGGATTTCTCCATGAGAGGTCGATTCCTCCTCCTACAAATGCAAGCAAACATGATCATTTGTTTAAAATAGCAAATTCTTAACCAATATCCTGTTATTTGGAGAAAAAAGTATTTGTAAAAAAGTATTACTGCTGTCAGGATTTATGTTCACACAGGAAATGAGTTGAACGTTAATGGAGTTACTGGGATTTACTACTGTAGCAGACGATGAAACACCTTCGCCATCCCCTTCTCCTGACGCATTATTGGACGAATAACCTGAAATTGCGAGTATACCACCTTCTAGAATCGGCTGTTGCTGAGGTGGATGGCTAAAAAATGTGGTGGCTGCGGAAGTGTTATGTCCATTTATCCTCACACTTGAACCTGGCAGAGAACTATTACTCGACCCCAGCATTGTGGAATGATTTCCGTAATGCTGGCCCTGAACTTGATGAGGTTGCTGATGAGGATACTGAAGCGCAATGTTTGCTGCAGATGAAGCAGAGTTTCCATTGATCACAGTCATTACACTGGATGAGGATGGTGTTGGATGATTGTTATTATTGTTTGAAGTGATTGACATGGTGTGTACATTAATATTATTGTTAGTAGCATTGTTACTACTGCTACTTGCAGCGGTGGTGCTGGCATTTGTTGTGGATGTGTTTCGAGTCCTAATTCTGTGGGGGTGATGGCAGAGCGAAGGTGGTGGAGGGTGGTGGCTAGCCCGGTGCGTTCCAAAGTTTTGACCTTTGGAGAATAAATGTGATTGCAGAATGGTAAATTAGGTCTTTAGTGAAAGCAGGATCAAAATCAAAAAGATAAGGGCAGTGATTCAACAATCAGCCAGAATTTAATCTACTATTTTATTAAAAATATTATTGTGCAGTGACCTACATGCAACCATATTAAACTTTGATCAATAATTAAAAGCAGTATAATCACTCACTATAGAATCCTCCAGCTCCTGACGCACCTCGTCTTCCACCTCCATATTGGTGCAGTTGACTGGACCGTTTATCAATCCAAAAATGCATTTAAGAAAAGTGGCAATTAGACATGTATAAAGTTTTAAACAGGTACAGTAGGGGATATTGCGTCGAGCAAAAAGTTATGTACTTAGTTAGTATGTGAATGTGAATGCACGAAAATTCTCATTTACTTGTACTCTGTTTTGCAAAGATATCACAAACATAACAAGTGTGCTTTAGTAGTACTCTTAAATGTTTACAACTGCTAGTATGTAATAAAATCGCAATTGTGCAATAATTGAAAGACAAGCCCCTAATTCTCAAATTAATAGCGCGCACAAAATTAATTAATTCGATGATATACAAAAATCTGTTTCGTTTTCAGTATTTTGAAAGTATACATATTGGTATACATATTGGTATACATATTTATTCATACATATTTAACTACACGCTACACGACGGCTACACAGCAACTCACTCGTGCACAGCCGTCCAATATTGTGCATATAAAGGTAAATGGTAAAAGGCAATAAGACTGCTGTATGATATTGAAATCGTGGTGAAAGAAAACAACAGGAAGTTGTAAAAAAAAAATGAAACTGCTTATTTTGTTGCACAAGTATATATGGGGAGACAGCATGTCGATAAAGGAAAGAAAGTGAACGAATGCTATCGAATAACTCCGACTTGTGCTTCAAGTTTCCAGATATAGTTTTAACACCTCGTAGGTATGTATATGCTTGAAGATTGCTTATTCGCTTTATTTATATAGATATAAAAATATGTAGGTATACATTATTCCGGAGTATAACAAATACTTTATATCTTTGTTTTACAGTTCAATATAAGTACACTTAATAATTAATTAGTAGTTAGTAATAGTAATGAAAGGGTGCTCCTTTTTCTACCAGACCAGAGATTCTTTTAACGGACACTAATACATGCTTCGTTAACTTTGTGCAATATTTCATGTGAGTCTGGTTTATGTGTACAACTCATTGGGCCAAGTCCCTTATCCGTTCCTTGTACGCCAACTATATTGGAAATAAAATATCCCGCAGTGTTGCACAGAGCCAACAGAATATAAACCACAAGACAAATCACTCGTTGCCCGTGACCCTATTTAAAATAACAAAGTTCAATCAATAAGAAAACACCATACATGACTATTGACCAGTTTAGTTTAAAAAAAAAAGAATTTCAATTGTACTTACGAAGGTGTTAAGTCTGCTATTTTCCCGTATAACAGGAATTGGCACAGGAAAGTAAATTCTGCTCTCTACAACTTCCATCTTCTTATCAAATCCGATCATAGTAACCTACAAAACAGAACTCAGAAGAAAGTGGAAAATGTCGGTGGGTGACACATGGCATTTTGCTCAATTGATGTTGTTTTATTACCGTCATTACAACGTGCATCACCACTTCAATAATAATCCAAAATATGACTTGAATAAAGGCCAAATTTTGTAATGGAGAGTTATCGTCCCATCTAGTTGAGCGATCATAGAAAGACACACCACTTCCTGGAATGAATACGGCGGTAAGCATTGCAATGGCTACATGTCAAATAAATTGAAAAAATGCAAATGAAAAATAATTTTATCAAATCAAGCCAAGTTTCAAGAAACTATGAATCAGTTGCACCTACCCATGAAACTATAAAAAATTACTCCTAATAACCAATGTACAATTATAGTAATTTTTCTCAATGGATCTTCAAAGCCTCGAAATCCGCCTGATACAGTCAAGATAACAAAAAAGAATACTGAGATATATCCTACTACACGATGAAGTAGACCTGCAATTGTTAGACTTGTCCCGAGGTACTGTTTGGCAACAATTCCAATTAATATACCAGCAAATAAAAGGGCTGCCATTAAAAAGGTTGCTTGTATATGAACCTGTAATAACATTGGTCAATTTGTTTGAAATTGATATTTTTGGTCACTACTGCTGCTTTTCATCCGTTTTACTAATTTTATTACCTGATACCAAACCCGCGAGTAAAGAATTCTTTTATTCATAAAGGACTCTTTGTAGTAGCGTGTGACAAACAAATTAACCGGGAGAACAAAAAACATGAGTAATGTCATAATGGAAGCGTGACCTTTACGAAGTCCCTGTGTGTACAACAGAATGGATTAAATGTTTATTGAAAAGTCTTTCAGTAGTACGCCTACCATAATAACTCAAAGGAACAAAGAGCGAACCCATATAATTCTTGGAAAACCAGTCCCGTTGAATCCAACTCCCTTGTTCTTATCCATTTCACTGTCATGACCATTACCAGTAAAACTTTCAAAATCTGGGTCTTCAACTTCTTCAACAGCACGACCACGATTACGAAGACCACGAAAAAACCTTTTTTCACGTATTATGTCCGGAATGTGCCTAGGTCTATAGTGGATTGTATCTCTCTTTCTCCTTCCAGATGTAGACCCATTTGTTTGACCCGGCAGACTCGTGCTAATGTTGCAGTTTTCGTCTACGTTGTAGACTACTTCACATGGCTTTGACTTGCTTTGTATGTAATCAATGGATAACTGAAAGCGGCCAGTGAAATTCACGGTGTTGAACATTGTCGGGGGAAAGTAGACCCGGCTTTTTTTAACATGATCAGTTCTAGAGATTATGTCTGGCTCATGCTCACAAATAGGAATCGCATTCTCTTGGGCCTCATTCTGATTCTTCAATGTTCTCAAAGCTTTGTCAGTCGCATCGAACTTAATGTTCACATGATCATAAAAACTCAATGGACAGCGTCCTTTGAAGTAGAACCCTTGGCAAGCGTATACGACATCCCATTTAGGCAAAGGTTCATCGTTATCACCTAATAAAAAATTAGTTTTACGGTAATCAAAAATATTATCTAATAGTCACTAATCGATGATAAATTACCAAATTTGTCTTTGGAGTTCTTGAAATGTGGTTCTCTTCCATAACTATCACTATCGCTTTTCTCGTAAGCATACCATGGTCGATTTTCTGTACTCGCTGCATTAAATTCTTCACTGCAGTCCAGTTGTTTAAGGTTAGAAGGAGCCGGAATCGCATCCGAGCCACCAGGAATCCATGCACCATCATATTTAGCAATGCCATGGTATTTGTATTCCAATCCTTTTATGCGAAAGTAAGCTTGGGTTGTTCTCATAACTAACGTATTGAAGAAGATGTAAAGGAATGAAAGTGCAAAATACAAGAGAGAATTTTAAAAAATAGGTTTCATATGAATTTCATTGCAATCTTATTATTATTATTACGGTCCTCTTTGGGCATCTCTGGAATTGCGTTCTTGTCCAAAATTGTTCTGGCTCTAAACTTTTTAAAAAAATGTAAGTACATACTTTTTAATAAGCTAGTTAACTAATAGTTAGCCATTATAATACCTTTTGCCTATAAATTACCAATATTTTGCTAATAAAGTAGTTAAAATTCAAATTAATAATTCCTTGCAATTTTGCTTATTTAAATATTGCATTTACCTAAAGTATATCCATCGCTTTTGATTGCAAGCCTGCATAGGAATTCTAATGTAAAAATTCATTTTCATCTGCCCCGCTAGATTAGGTACAATGTCTTTGACTCCTGGTGGGAATATTGGACCATCAGTATCGTTACGTACAAACACTATCATATTGGAAACCTGTCAATATAAGAAATTTTTAGCAAAATGCACCAAGCTGCTAAACTACTATAACATTGACTGTATATTTATTGAAATAAGTAAGAGTACCAAAGGTTCGCTTCTAGAAGCTCCTCCACAACTTATAATCATGTACCTACTTGCATCGTTTCTTGGACAGTCATTGCCATGTCTTTGTTCGTCGAGAACATAATTGAGTTAAATAAAAAATATTATATTGACTCTTAAGACTTGTATTGGGAATCATTATCATACTTTACGCTTTTGTTGTCGTAAAACAATCGTGTCCCTTACCCTCCCGTAAACTGCCATGAAAATTCACCAACATTTTGTAACTGAGGACCGTCGACTACTTCAAGTAACATGACCTTGACCAGCTTTTGAAAAGCGGTTTTTACCGGTTTTACTACTTCTAATTCCACTCTGAACCAGGTATTAAGGTAGCGCCCAGTTTTCCTGTTTTTTACTCGATATAATCTCAGTGCTACATGCGGATTCGTGTTTTCATCCATGATGGTACGCTGCGTTTCAAAAATGTTGTAAACGTGTAGTACTCCATGGAGCTCAAAATCTTCCCCGAAGTGTTTCCAGAGACTCTCGTTTTGAGGAAACTTTTCCATTCCCTACAAGTGATTTAATGCATATAAAATGAGTTTTTTATAATTTCAACATACTAGCAAAATAATAGAGTACCAAGCTTCTCATTCCGCTCTTGTATTCAACTCGTTTGCCAGACTTTTCCATAGATTCTGGCAAATTGATACACATGATAGAGTGATCTGATCGGGCTAGGTCAGACCCAAATATTACAATAGCGCATAATAACGCCAAAGCAGATGCGAAGGAGTTACTGTACTTTCCCATCGCGAATTCTTTTTGCAAAGTCGTTCTTCTGAGATGATGGTGCTGAAAATGTTGTCCACTATTAGTCAGCAGTCAGCACCAGTTTTTGTTCATTTGCTTTCTTCGATGTAGAAAAATCTATTCTCTAAACATTCTCTAAACATGCTCTAAACTGTTTGACAATAATGTAAAAATAATTTGACAACGTTCACAAGGACGTTTCTCATGGTTTCATTGATTCTAAAATAGCATGTAGTTTAGCAAGAATCACATGGATGCAATCTGTTAGTCAGCACCAAGGAGGTAATGAGGTTCTTCTATCTCAATGGTCACCATAACGACCAAAGGGATCAGTCAATGTCGTGTAATATAAAAAACGCCATCGAACTGAGTTAATATTTCTATTGGTGTTTCAGTGTTTTTTTATATTATGGGATCAGTAAAGCTGGCACAAATTCTTTTACGAATGTCGCCTTGATTTTGAGGCTTGCAATTTTTAGAAAGGGAGTTTATAAAATCATGCAAGCACAATATCAGAAAAAAATCAGAAATTACCAGCTTGTGTATAATTTTGGCAATAAGTTTCATGTGCAAAGGTAGTTTGTAAAACTTAAATTGAGTTGATTAAATTAACAACTACTGTTTTACTCATCAAGACGTAGGGTCCAGTACAATGAAAATTACTACAATTTCATTTTATTCTTTTTAAAATGGATACGATTAGTACATAATAATTCAAATTCAAAATGATTCCAATCAATGAATGCTATTCATATAGTTAATTTATCATAATATAATAAAAGCCTTGAAACCTTTGTATTAGGTGCATATCAGCAGATTACTGCACAGACAGGAAATAAAATAAACTGTAAACAAAATTAAGCATTTGTAGATTAGTAGCTTTTGAGAATTTTGACATGTTTTTGGAGAGTTGCTAAACAAACACATATAGCGCTTTTTAATTTTTTTATTATTGTACGCTACTGCATAAGACGGTGCTACATACTATTTATAACCTTCATCAGCACCAAACTCGGTATAATCTGACAAGTCGTATAGAGTAAAATTATTTATTTTCTACTATTATTTGTAAAATCGATTTTAAAAAGTCAACAGTACGCATACGCATTAAAGTTTGTGGGTACACTGGATACAGCTCATTGGACCAAACCCTTAGTTGGGATGCTCTTTATACAAATGCCTACCTTTTAAATAGTGCTCAAGGTAGAAACTCCAGTGTAAATCCAGAAGATAATTAGCCATATGCCATGCTCCTGCCTTTTAAAAAAGCGTAATTTAATATTATGTTCTGCAATATTTATTCAAGCATTTTTTTATTTTGTATTTTATAATTATTCCATATTTCTCTTGTAATTTTCATAATATTAATAAATTTCATAATAAATAACATACATGTAGTTGATTACCTATACCGTACAATGTTTGCAAAGACATTAACCCACGTTCACGTTATATTGATTATTAGTTCAATAATAATAGCTGATAACTAAGATATGGCAAATCAGAAAAAAGTAGCACATTGACTTTTAAGGTCTCTGTTGTTAACTTTAAGGGCTCCCTGGTATCCGATAACTTTTATGGGCACCCTGTTCTCTGTTAACTTTTAAGGACTTCCTGATATTTGTTAACTTTTAAGGGGCCCCTAGTCTCTGTTAACTTTTAAGTGGCCCCTGGTCTTCTGTTAACTTTTAAGGTCTCAAAAATGTCAAAAATTGTTTTATAAGGGTAAATGGCGACATAAAAAGCTTGCTAAAAAGCTCTTACATTCTGTCATGCTACTCGCTGCAAATATGCAGAAAATCTGCAGTACATTAGGCAGAGATAGAGAGGGAATTTACAAAGTACCCGCAGAACCCTTAAGGGTTGTCGTGCAGGGCTGAAAATCATTAGGCTTCTTGACCTTAATCTGGAGGACCTGCATACTAAATTTG
>JAHZMT010000614.1:0-11408 GCA_027743785.1 Sinhomidia bicolor | reverse complement strand
ACCTGAAAGCTTTGGCACAAAAGGATAATGTGCTGCCGAAAAGTGCGACGATGTCTGGGAACATTATCATTCATTTTATTCTGCTTCTCTCTGGTTGCTTGCTAGGGCTGCTTGCATTTATAATTGAAAATAGACGTAGTACAGCGAATTTCGCCACATTCTTGTTTGATAGAGCGCGTATGAAAGTGAAAGCATTCAGAAAACAGAAGATTCTGCCACCTTCATGGAGTCTTTGTACAAGAAAAAGATTTTAAATAATTTCCAAAGTTATCGTCCTTTTTTATTGCTACATTAATTAACAATGTTTTTGTAATCATGTTGAAAAGTTTATCTAATTGACAATATGAAGTTGTCTTCAGGTAATACAATTCATTGGTCATATAATGTATGTAAAAATTTAGATTTAAGAAATTATTAAAAGCGTTGTCATTATTTTTCCCTCATAATTATGCAAAGCACTAACACATTTTTGTCGAGTTTCGTAGAAGTTTAATGGGTCACGTTAATGTGGGTAAATGCATCTACATATAACACGTATGCTTTCTACATATATTATTGCAGAACATTTAAAAATTAAATATCAGCAATAAAAATATTCAATTTCAATTTGCTGTTAATGCGTATTCAACTATTTATTCGACACAATACCATCTGCATTATAACCTTATTGTTTAACAAGCAAACAAAATATATCGCAACTCTGCTCTAGCACAATTATATTCACCAGTTAGCTTCCGCATCTTTGTAATGCTCATAATGTTTCAGTGATTAACATGGCGCCTTTGTTCCATTCGGACAAGGTATTATACAGTGGTTCCCCTTCTACCTCGAGGAACTTTACCCCGCATCATTTCAGCAGCGAGTGGCCAAGACAAGATGGTACTTTCACTTTTTAATCCAGAGAAATCAGACCATCTATCGCATACAACTCCATTGTTTAGAATTTTCAAACAAAATTTTTGTTTATACATCTTTTTTTGCTTACAAATCAGTAAATTTTTCGGTTAATGCATGCATGCCATTCCAATTGTTTTCTTTTCCTCACAAAATAGGGTTCTAAAATTCGTTCTCAAAATAAATACACATATGTCAAACGCAAACTTAGGAAATGTTCAATTTTCATCCCCTTGATATGATAAGTACTCAGATGAGATAATTGTTTATCCAATCAAACCGTACTGCACGAGCTCGACTTATACAAGCAAAAGTACCTGTGTTAGCGCAAGTTATACAATTTGGTATGGAAACGTTTTGCTTCTTGAATTTCAAGCTAAATGCAAAATATAACGTACACAGACATTCAGTATATAACAGTATACGAGAGAGAAAAACCAAAACAAAGAATAAAGTTTTCTGTTGAAGTGGGAAACTTGTAGTCCTGTGAGATATTATTTGTCCGTTGCGGTTTCCCGACCACTAGTTTAAAGAAACGTAAATTCAACCATTTTTATTTTTGTTTGTGCTAATTGTAATATTCATTCAGAGTATATGAAACACTGTAACACAAATTGCTGATATACCTGTTGTTCCATATCGAAATTTAATTTTTAATCAGTATAGGAAGAAACGGAGGAAACAAGTTTTTATTTACAAAATAGAAAGCAATCTAATTGCGACCAATATAACGGATATTACAAAATAATCACAGTAGTTGCTAAACTTCTGTGGATTAACAGGATGCCATATGTTACCTTCAAAACACATACACCAGCGCAAAAGTATGACAGATTTAACGCAAAAAGTCAATAAAGTGGTATAAAGATGAATATGAACAGAAGTATGCTCAGTGATTATTTTGATGACTTCTTTACTAGTCGAATTAATTTTTATGTAAAAGACAGGGTACTTTTTAAAATTCTTATTCAATCACACAAAATTCCAAACGGAGCGACAAAGCTTACACAACTGAA
The DNA here is from genome assembly GCA_027743785.1 of Sinhomidia bicolor. NCBI lineage: Eukaryota > Metazoa > Arthropoda > Collembola > Entomobryomorpha > Entomobryidae > Sinhomidia > Sinhomidia bicolor. The sequence continues at coordinate 9,498 of JAHZMT010000614.1, read as the reverse complement.
GCTACTTTAACTTATACAAGTTATAAAAGAAGTTTTCGTAAATCTTTTGAATTACTTCTATAAATACAAACGTAAGTATTCCCATAGTTTTCCAAAATCATCTTATATGTTTGAATTCATATTCCATAAATGATTACTGATTACTATTCTTAAATTCTTTTCAAAACTCAAACATGTATGTTTATAAAATGCTGTGAAAGCTTCAAAAATACCGGGTTTGTAACTTTCAAAAAATTAGGAAACCAAAACGAGCAAAAAAGAGCAGCTAAGCTGTGATTGGGTTTCTCCAGTTTTTATTCTAAAAATCCATCATCAGCAGCAAACAACAATTTTACCGTAAAAACAGTAGCAAGAAATACAAAGTCAATAAATATTTCTGCGACAACATACATGAACATCTCAATTGGTTACATTTTCTGACAAAATGGGTTTCTAAAATTCACATAAAATAGTCACGCTGAAACGATGGGTAATAAAATGTGATACTTACCTAATGAATGTACCTTAACATACGGGCTCGACTTATACAAGCGAAACTACCTGAATTGGCATAAGTTATACAACTTGTTTACGAGAGCTTCAGCCTTACTATGCACACGCTACGTGCGAAGTAAAGTGGTCACACACTTTCGGCAAATGACAGTACACCAGAGGAAAATCCACATCAAAGATAACAAAAGAAAAACATAAAGAAAGATTAAACTTCATCAGCAAATTTTCAGAATGCATTCTTTAGTTGCTGTTACGTTAACTGCATTTGTGACCGCGTCGTTTGGTCTGAATATAGAGCTGAGAAGTTTTGAAAATTTCCTCGCCACAAAAAAGGAAAATGAAAAGCTAGTAAATGAAATTAACACAATCAAACGAGTGTACAATTTGGAGAAAATTTATTCAAAAATATCTGGACCTAATAAAATATTCAAAGTGCTGTCCGCTCCAAATTTGGCAAACACTTTTATTGCTGTTACGAACTATCGAAACGCTGATATTGAAGAAAGTCAAACCCCGATTGTAATACGTAGCCGAGCGATAATAATGTATATGAACGACGAAGAGAAATTTAAGTTTACATGGACACCAAGAACAATACACTCTGTACTTAAAGCCAATTTGTCGTTAAACGATGTTCACTGTCCAGAGTCCAAGTTTTTGAGTAAAGAAAAATATTACCAATTATATTCTATTTCCGAATTTTGCTTTCGATTTAACTTTTTCAACATGTCAGCGTTTTCGAAACCTTGGAGTGGCACCATTGAAATCGGATTGTTTTTGCCGTTAAAACTTTTGGAAAGTGATTTTTTACAATTCAATCAAATCTTTAGATACGAAACTGAATTCCATCTTCATTTCAGACAAGTTCCTTCATCGTCAGTGCCAGTTTTTAACGTGATAATTTCATCAAACGATCCTAAGTGGTCTGAGCATTCACAAAAAGAATTTTACTTCTCGAATTTGGTGACGACCGTGCTAAACTGTCAAGAATTGAATCATGATGTAGGTGGATCTTGCAAACATCATGATGTCTTCTTGTACGTGATAGTTTCAGAAAATACGTCTGAAATTTTGAGAATTTCTGTTTTATCAGATAAAACGTTCGAGCCTTATATTCAACTGCAAAACGTACCACCGCAACACTTTCTTCTACAAAATCTGAAACGAGCTAGAAAAGAGACATTTTCCGTGTTTCCTTGGACTGGTTATTGGGATTGGACCTGGCGGTTTCCTCACCGTCGCTTTGTAACACTTTTTAATTTTTTTTACTCCTGTGCATATAGTAGTGAAAGTTACCGACGTCCTGTAACCGGTAGGGCGATGGGCACTGAACAGAATTACTTCCATGCCGTTTCAGTTCTGCTGCTTGATATTATGTACAATCAAACATATGTTCATAATAACGAATTTGTCTGAAACTACGGTAAAAAAATCATTGTACCTGGTTTGACAAACCTTATGAGATATTCTAAAGCAATTTATAAGTATTATTGGTTTAACGTGATTCCCTTAGAAAACACGATCACAGTTGAGTATCCTCTCAGCAAACTACGCTTTGTTACGTGCGGAGAGCGTGGAAAAACTCCGTTTCCTTTTGGGGAACATGTCAGCACATACCACTTATTTGTCTGGATTGGAATTGTTGCGTGTGTTTTGGCACCAACGCTATTTTTCATTCTGCACAAATGGCATCACAATGGAAATTGTTCAGTGGTTAATATAATCGTTAGCTTCTCTGATAATGTACTTCCATTCTTAAAGGTCCTACTACAGCAAGGGGATCCGTTTCCTGTGAGTTGGGACAAGAAGTTAAAACTGCGCCTTGTGCTAGCAGGGTTTCTTGTCAGTGGAATTGTTTAAAGCAACGCATACAAAAATAACAACGTGTACAACATGATCACCGCCAGAGAGATACTTGCACACGAAAAACTGGACCAGCTGAATTCAGACAACTATTCAATTTACAGTCAAACTCATACATTGCCGTTTCGGTGGAATCTTTATGAGTCTTTGAAATCCAAAATATTTCAAAAGTACCGTCATGATGTTAGTACTGCGAGAAGACCAGAACAAAACGAGTTAGTCGTATACTCAGAACTGATGGAGGTAAAATATGCATTTGAATCAACACCAGGAAGTTGGCAGTCTAAAGTATTAAGTGATGTTTATAGCAAATCTGGACTGCATCCAAAAATGGTAACAGAGTTGGAGCATCTCAAAGATGCTTTTTCTAACATTGCATAGTGTAAATATTGCACCCGTACTAGAGATGGGCTTATGCCCAACAAAACGGAATTATAAGCATGTTTGCGGCCGTTCCATTTGGAAGGCCACAAAATGAATAACCATTTCCACCTCCCCGCAAAACTTTCAAAAATACTCAGAGTAAAGGCTTTAATATACTAAATAGGGACCTTAGATCTCTGGTAATGAAAAAGCTCAGCTGATTTTGAGCTGGTTATCCCAATATTGCCCCCGAGGGTAAACTTTTTACAGAAACGTCAGAACTGTCTCAAAATTGGTGTACAGGGACAAAATAATATACTGAATTCAAAAATGCAAGCCATTTGAGAATGGGGTGCTACCGTTACCCCAGGGGGCACACTTTTTACAGAAACGTCAGAACTGCCCCAAAATTGGTATACAGGGACAAAATGACATGCTGAATTAAAAAATGCAAGCTTTTGAGAATGGGTTGCTACCGTTGCCCGAGAGGCACGCTTTTTAACGATTTTCAACTTTTATATATTTTTTATCTTTTTTGCATTTTTTATTTTAAAATCTGTTTTGTATATTTTTTAAATCTTTTTTTGCATTTTTTAATCTTCTTTGCATTTTTTAAAAAATCTTTTTCACCTCATTACCCCACCCCCCAAAAACCCCAAGTCAAGTCACCTCCAAGTAGTTATAGGCACTGCAGTTGGGGTATTGGGTATGTATTCCATTGCCCAAATCATCAAAATAATAAAGAAATTCCGTAGAAACTCTGGAAATAATGCTGCCACCGCAGCACAACAAGCCCCACAAACGGTGGAATTGTCACCCACACCTGCGATGCACCCAATGAATTGAAAATCGTTAAAAAGTGTGCCCCTCGGGCAACGGTAGCGCCCCATTCTCAAAAGCTTGCATTTTTTAATTCAGTATGTCATTTTGTCCCTGTAAACCAATTTTAGGGCAGTTCTGACGTTTCTGTAAAACGTTTACCCTCGGGGGCAATATTGGGGTAACAATAGATTGGAAGCTAGCACTGTTTTAGCAAGGAGGGCCTGTGACCACGTTTAAGAGCTATGAGCTACTTTGTTTCAATAGATACAAAAATAATTGTACTTTTTCACTGGTGATGAAGTAAAGTTGAATTCCACTAAAAGGTCTTTTTAAACTTAACGTTGACTTTTCTTCTAAAGTCAAGGAAACAAAGTAACTTCAGAGTTCTAAGGTCCCTATTTAGTATATTAAAGCCTTTACTTTGAGTATTTTTGAAAGTTTTGCGGGGAGGTGGAAATGGTTATTCATTTTGAGACCTTCCAAATGGAACGGCCGCAAACATGCTTATAATTCCGTTTTGTTGGGCATAAGCCCATCTCTAACCCGTACCTTTTTCTGAGTTGCAATTTACTATAAGTAATAAATTTCAAGCGCTTGCACTAGAGCGAGAACTGAACTGGTTTAAAAACCATTTGGTAAACTGTGATAAAGTTGCTATAATTTTGGCTGAGACGCAGTGCGTGAGCTTGAAAAAACAAGTGAGGTCTATGGGACAGCAATTGGTATCCGTCGGTAGGGAAGAGTATGGAAAACTCGATTTTGTGATAAATTTAGAAGGATATGTGCCACCAGAAGTTTCCATGAGAATCAAATATTTTGTAGAGTCTGGGATTGTGCAATGGTTGCCCAGAATTGCCGTAGAGGGTCACTTGAAAGCGTTAGCCCAAAAGGACATTGTGCTGCCGAAAAGTGCGTCGATGTCTGGAAACATTATCATTCTGCTTCTCTCTGGTTGCTTGCTCGGGCTGATTGCATTTATATTTGAAAAACGGCGAAGTATTGCAATTTTCGTCACATTTCTTGTCAATCGACCGCTTATGAAAATGAATGCATTCAGAAAAGTAAATGTTTTGTTGTCCACATGGAAGCTTAGTATAAGAAAAAAATAATCATATTAAATAATAATAAAATTATTTTCTAATGTATTGCTCTAACTGCTGCTACCTTATTCAACAATGTTTTGGGGAATATGTGCAAAAGGTTGTCTTTTTGATATATATGAAGTCAAGTCTTCATGTAATATAATTCATTGATCCTAGAATGTACCGAACAGTTAAACTTTTAGTGTTTACTAAAAACGCTGTCTCTAACAATTGGGTTTTGATTGGGTTGGCGGGTATGTTACAACATTTGGCAGACAGTCTGGGACTGAAGATTTTTTTAATCGCTGCAGTTTATTATGAAAGAATGCTATGTTTACTTAGAGCTTTATCTATAGAAACGGAAGAGACTGCCCAGTGAACAAAAATCGTCCTGATCGTCAAAGAATCGTCTATCAAAATCGCACTGAATCGTTAGAGTTCTCGTTACAATTCGAAGTATAATCGACTACTAATTGAATGCTAAATGTCACTAGAATCACTAACTATTAGACGCGATATCAACTCTACCACATCGCTGCTTGAACGAAGTGTATTCGTCCAGAACTCGTTATGCCGTTATAGCCTGTTTCTCCTATTTCGTAGCGAATTCACTGATACTGCGTTGCGAATTTTTTTATTTAAAGTAAGCAGTGACGAAATCTTAACTAATTAGGAGCGAGTTTTTTCAAACGACAATAAATAAATTTAAAGTAAATAGTGACGAAATCTTAACTAATCGGGAGCGAGTTTTTTCAAACGACAATAAATAAATTTTTGTTTTTAAGTCAAAACTCATTCGATTAAAATAATTTTTTATTTAATTCCATAACACGAAAAATTGACAAATAGTAAAAAAGTAAACAAAAGTAAACGTTAGTTTGAAGCAACTGTCGCTGATGAGGCCGAAGTCAGTTTCCTGCAACATTATTAAAAAACAAAATGCTTGTAAGTTTCTATTTATTACGTACTTTCCATTATAACGATGTAATTAAAATAGACATGAACTTAAATAAATTTACCTGTTCCTTTGTGCCACGCGGTCAGAGACTTTCTTGAAATAACATCCCATTGCTGCTTCGCAAGACTTGGTGTCGACTTGACCATTTCTAACTAACATACTTAAAGACGGAAACGTCCGAACAGAGGCTAAGATAAAAAAAGACAAAAGCAATCAAACTAAAATATTTACCGCATTTTTAAAAATCAATCATAATAATCTAATTGCTACATAAAAACTACGCACATTCAATAGCATTGAAAACAGCCATGTAATGAGAAAAATTTAATTTTCCTCGCTTTCCTTTAAGACTGTACTGGACAGCAAAACCATCATCAAATAGTTTCTCCATCACGCGTTGTATAGCATCATCAATGGTGGATCCACCGGAACCGACTAAGTATTGCATCTACAATATGTAGTAAAACTAAATTATTTATGTTTACAGATAAAAAGCAACAACAAAATCAATTGGTTATCAACTTACCAAAGATGATTTGCCTTTTTCCGTGGTCAAAAACTCGTTAAATTTATCCATCTCTTCAGTCGTCGAAATTGGTAGTTCAAAAAGATTTTGTAAACGTTCATGGTGCGAAACTGTTTCTTGTTGGTCGGGAACTTTTAAATTTAATGACATTAGCTGACTGTTCATTAAATTAAGCATCTCACTTTGTTCCTCCTGTTTCAATTTTAGAACTTCAATATTTCCAAGCATTTCTTGCATCATGGATTTTAGCATCTCAATATTGGTCTGCATGTCACTCGGTGGAATATCTAGTACGATGGTACCGGTGAAATTTTCTTTCTCACAATGATTAAGCGCTGGAACGGGAAAATCTTCATTTTGTTTTGATACTTGATTCGGGGTATCAGCGTCTACAGTTTGCCAAACAGGAAGGTCTTCGTTCTCACTGAAAATGATTCGTTTCGGGAACTTAGAAGGAGGTGGTGCCAATGGAGTATGCGCCGCACCATGATCGCTTTCGTGAAGTCTATTTGTCACCACCTCCAAATCAGATGTTTCAGCAGCCCGATTTAAATGCGACCTTCCTTCGTCATTGAAGTCTATTTGTCACCATCTGCAAATCAGATGTTTCAGCAGCCCGATTTAAATGCGACCTTCCTTCGTCATACGTATCTAAACAATAAAATTGTTGCTACTATTAAAAATTTATTTCATCAGAGTATTATTAAAAACTACAATAGTACTAAATAAATGAGATTATTGTGATTTTTTACCATACTCGTGAAGAACGACAAATGGATACGCTTTCCATTTTGCTAAATTAGGAGGAACACTATTTTTGCCGATTTTGTTGCATTCTTATGTGGCCAGTAACACAATGATCCAATTAGCCAGCTGGAAGGAACGACAGCAACGGAGTCTTCTTCATCGGGAAATTTTACAATGCAAAACTCCTTCATCTATTTAAACTAGTGGAATCATGGGAAGTATCACCTTTCTGTCAGTCTCCAAAGGTAATGCCAAGCATTTGGTGTGGAACCGGGAGAGTTTTATTTTTTTCAATATCTTGACAGAAGTATCGACTACGCAAATTCCTACAAGTGAAGAATCGCAAAGATTAGTAAAAAACGGCAGTGAATTTGTTAATTTATATCCGATGATATATTCCGAGCCACATTTACAACCACCGACAACTTTAAATATATTTCCGTTTTTGCACGCAATGTAACTTTTATCGTTCAGCTCAAATCCATCAATACAAATTCTTTTGTACAGCACTGATCCACATAACGTTTTGGCGTTGTGATTTGTAGTGGGATTCAAAAATTCGTTTTGCAATACTGGATCTAATGCACTGATAGACAAGTTTCTTTCCCAAAGGCGGTTATGGATTTGCTGAAGTGGATGTGATGATGATGTGACCAGTCGTTTTAGCTGCCCAAGATAACTCTCGAAACAGAAGGCACTGAAACTCTCTAAATGACCAAAGTTCCGAACGTCATTGGCTAAATGTATCAATCCATGAACATTGTATGAGATATTCACTTTACCGTATAACTCTTTAAAACGTAGAACAAAAAATCTCTAAATGACCAAAGTTCCGAACGTCATTGGCTAAATGTATCAATCCATGAACATTGTATGAGATATTCACTTTACCGTATAACTTTTTAAAACGTAGAACAAAAAATACTAGTAATTTGTAGTGTTCTGTTTTGATTTTGATAAGCAGCACTACTGGTCCCGTGTACAAGAGAAACGTACGCAGCTCAGTTGTGCATGTGCATGGGCATGTGCGAAGCACATTCAATGTGTTTCGTAGAAATAGAGTCAATAATCCTTGCGTTTAATTTATACGCTCCAGGTTTGCCTCTCATCCACAACAAAATTAGCTTTTTAACCACCCCAAGGCAAACAAGCTGCATATACTCATACGGTACTTGTTTAATGGTATCAATGTGAAGTTCTTCCAGCTTGCTGTGTCCAGTGTGATGCTTCGGATGTGTTCGATCCCGAAAAGTTTCGTTTGTCCGTAAAGTGTGCGCGGTTTTCTTGTGAACTCTATGGGCATGTGCGAAGCACATTCAATGTGTTTCGTGGAAATAGAGTCAATAGTCCTTGCGTTTAGTTTATACGCTCCAGGTTTGCCTCTCATCCACAACAAAATTAGCTTTTTAACCACCCCAAGGCAAACAAGGTGCATATACTCATACGGTACTTGTTTAATGGTATCAATGGGAAGTTCTTCCAGCTTGCTGTGTCCAGTGTGATGCTTCGGATGTGTTCGATCCCGAAAAGTTTCGTTTGTCCGTAAAGTGGCATTAACTTTGTGAAAAATCACACGATTTTCAAAATACTTTCCTTTTACTTCACACTTGCCGCAACCGTAGTATCCGGTATGATTTTTAATACAGAAAATGTACGCTCTGGCAGGAGCATCACAAATGAAAGAATGAATTTTAATAGTATAAGATTTGTCTTGAAACTGGAGTCCCGCATGTAATAGTTGCTTTAATTCAAAAACAAAGGCGGTCAAAAACACGTTTACATCAGCTGGCTTTTCTTTTCCTGCGTAAATTCCTGCTGGAAATATAAACTTCGTTTTATGTATATTAACTAAAATAGGCCAAAATTGATTTTGGGATGATTTGAAAAGTGGCAGTCCGTCTATGTTAAATTTCAAAACAATGTCTTTGCAGTCATGGGGGCTGTTTTGAAGATAAACTGACACACCATTGCTAATTCCAAAATGCAAGTATTGTCCTGGATGTACTATTTGTAAATTTTGCACTTTGGGAGTCATCAAAAAAGTTCTGGCATCTTGTGGGAGAAATTTATGACACGGATGTTTTCTTAAAATTTTCAATAAATTAGAGAGACTGCTATGAGTTATTTTATGATGTAGACTCCAAGTTTTGAGGGCACTTTCGAAGTCCGAATTATTCACAATGTCTGTGTTTCTATTAACAACGCTTACACTATCACTTATTTCTTCAGTCGTGTTTAGGCTTTTGTAAACTTCTGTAACACAGTGCACTTCATCAACTTTTGATGGAGGTAATTTTGTTTGACCTTTGCTGCAGCTAATTATTACTTTTGCTATTTTTACACTTTTCTTATAAGACGCAATTCTTCGAAATTTCTGACGCCTACTTATATCTATTAGTTGCTTTTTTGATGCTCTTCCCATTTTGTAACTGCTGTTACTTTGTGGTGCAATGATAATAACCACCAGATTTGGTAGGCTTACAGATGATTCAAGAACCTAACGCAACTGCATCTAATAGTGTATATTTCGTAGTGATTTAGTCATGAAAATTTAAAACAATATCGCTAGTAAGAATCGTTACAAAGTCGCATATACACAGGTACGGCCTTTCATCTAAATAGAAACGAAATCACGTAACTAGATC
>JAHZMT010000613.1:0-14319 GCA_027743785.1 Sinhomidia bicolor | reverse complement strand
ATAGGTACGGATAATTCATTTTACGCATTTAACAACAAATTGTGATTTATGTTGTTGCGCGTATGTAAGTAAATCCATTCTAATTTTGTTTTCGGCGAGAATATATTCATATTTCCGGGGCTTGTGCTGCTGCTGCTGTGCTGTCAGCAAACAAGATCTATTTTTAGGTAGCACAGAGTAAATTCATTTTGGTTTTTGCCAAATTAGGCATTTAAAAATTTGCAAAATTAGGTAGTAGATGGGTAAAAACGATAAAGTGATTTTAAAAAGGGGAAAATTTTAATAAAGCGACATTGCATCATCATCAGCACCAACATCGTCTTGAAATTGCTAGTGGTTTAATCCAGAGGAGGGAGAGAGAAGTACTTTATCATTATTTTCCCAGTCGTTTTTTCTTCACTATTTTTTTCCTCTTTCAACTTTCTTCACGCCGCCGACTATCTTTCCCTTCTCCCGCCAGAGAGTAGTATTCATTCATATTCATACCACCTAGTTAGCAACAAAAAAAAGTTTATTTCTTCTTCTTCTTCAGTTCAGTTGTCATTTATCGTTAACACTACTAGTTTTTTTGTCTTTTTTTACTCCCTAGCTTTCCCCACTTCAAAATGAAAAACCAACCGTATTATCCACAGTTTGTCTACAAATTTCTCTCCAAATTGCTATAAGCCTCTTTGGGGAATTTTTAAAGATAAAAAAATTTATAAAAAAAGAAAGGCACAGAAAAAAAACATCTATATCCCGAAGGAGTTTACCTCAACTTTTTCCACCTCTTCTTTCCTATTCCCCACGCACCATTTTAACTTATTAATTTCCTTTTTTTTCTTCCTCTTCAACTTCAAACTCTCCTCTTAACTAACTAACCAACCTCTTCTTATATACAAGAGTGACTTTTGTAGAACTTGTCACCATTACCACTTCATTTTACCACAATTATCCTTTTGTGCCCATTTAGTCAAGTAAATTACACGGGTAATCTTTATCAAAACTCCAAAGTTTTCCCACTAAACTATTAACTTTGCGTAGTAGTAGGAGCAGCAGCAGTAATAATAAAGCAGGGAGTGAAGAGAAAAGAAATACGAAAATAAGATACTATTTCTCTAGTCAAGCAAGCAGTAAAAAAATATATAAAAGGACTTTCTTCCTCCAACCAACCTTTTGGAGAATAGTTTTTTTACGCTTAATGACACAGTTATCATCATCTAGTATACACGTAAATCCAAACATACATATATAGGAAGAAGCTAAACTATTTTGTGTTCTACTGTGTTTTTTCCAGGTTTTTTAACAGTCATCTTCTCTCCTCTTTCTGTCCTCCACCATTGCGTCATCATCATCTTTGGACCGTTCTTTCAGCAAACTCTGCTGCTGCTGCCGTTTTTACTGGATGAGCAGCCACAACTTGAGTCCAGTTCCAGTGTGATATCTGTATGTTGCAGCCAGCCGATGCGTTGTTGCTGCTGTGCTTCAAATACAAACCAACTTTCCATCCTCTGCTTCTTCTTTTCTCACTTTTACCCGTTTTTGTACATAATCTTTCACCAAACTCCTGCAACAGAGCTGGCTGGTGGTGAAGAAAGGAGAGAGAGAGAAGAGGTATCATCATCTCATCTCATACTGCTACTCATCCTCTTGAGGGAGAACATTGGAAAGGAAAAGCCAACCACTGGGTACAAAAATAGCTCCAGTATTAATCGCGTCAGTCAGCAGGAGAAGAACGGAGAAGAAAGAAGGTACTATTCGAAGGCAGGAGAAAGGTGGCATATTTATTATTATACAAGCATCATCCCAGTGAGCAGATAGTGGTTTGGTTTGGTTAGAAAGAGAGGTGGTGGTCGTGGTCGTGATGCTTTGTTGAGTGAATAAATGTGAACGTGTTTCGCTTCTGTTCACGTAAAAACAGAAAGAAAGAAGGAATTCTCTCTCAGAAAAAAAAACTTTTACAGGGAAGAGGAGGAAGAAGCTGAAGAACAAGGTATTTTTTATTCCTGAGAAAAAGGAAAGAGACAGATAATCTAATACTTTTACACTGTGAATAATAGCTCAGTAGATAAAAGTGATCTTCTCTCCTGTCTTACAATACTTTGGCATTTTTTTCTTTCGCAGAGAATATCACATTCGAATGTTCTCCCGTTGCGTTTTTCTTTGTCTACCTTTTGTCTAATGTCTAATGTGCTGGTTGGTAGCAGCACAGTGTTGTTGTAGGTACTTAATATGTTCCTTCTGCTAGTTTTCACTTGGTGATCTGGTCTTGTGAACTGAACAAACTCTGCTGCTGATTATATGCACCTTTAAACTTTATAAAACAAAACGAGCCAAACCGCTTGAACAAAACCACATGAAACTTGTTTTCAATCTTCTTCTCCCGGTGAGCTAGCAGTAGTAGCATATCAGCAGGTACAAAAAAAGTGAAAGTAGTGGCACTCCAACCGCAACAGCAACCAGAACAAAGTCACAGCAGCAGTAAAACAGCATTAGCAGAGTGGTGGTAAAGGGAGATGCATATTGTTCTCACTTTTCCCGGTGGAAAGTAATCTGTCTTCTTAATCTGCAACTGAAATCATCCTTTTCTGGTAGTGTGGCGTGTGTGTGTGTGTTCCTGTGACTGTGTGTGCATTTTCTGCAGAGGGAGAAAAATCCCTAAAGAGACAAATAGAGACACATCGCTAAACCCTTGGCATTTTCTCCTTGCAGACTTTCCAAATTGCCCCAAGGAGCAAACCGAGCATAGCAAAGGTGGAAGGAATTTTCTTCTTCTTTTTTCTCTCTCACAATTTCCATGTGTGGTCTCCATAATATTATTAAATCCGGCATTAAACTACCTTTTTCCTTTTCTCTTGTAAATTTGTCTTTTGTCATCGAGAGAGAGACTCGGTGAGTTTATTATTTTGAGACAAGATATAACTTTTATCCATCTTCTCTTGGCTTATTCAATTAAACCTTTTTTTTGTGGTTGGTTACTACTACTTGTACTTATACCTACCTAGATCAGTACTAGTGGTGCTTGTCCACACGAAAAAAATATATAGAAAGGAATCCAAAACGGATCTATAAATAACCATTATCACTTCCACTGTGGTTCAAGTTGAGTACACAGCGAAGAAGCAAGCAAGCGGCAAATGAATGGTCGTATACTAAATAGACTTTATTATCATGAACAACCAATAGCATTAGCATTATCAACAGCAAAATAGCTAGAGCAGCTGCAGTGTAGTAGTGGTGAAAGACAATTGCATAATCACTGAACACACTTTCTGTACTATTTTGTTTTGAAAAAAAAAACAATCCTTCTAAAGCAGAAAAATTAATGTATGGATAATTGACACAAAAAAAGTTTAAATGCACGTAAAGTTATATTGTGAGCTAATATAAAATAATATCATTTAATAAACGTAAAACTGTTACAATCACCGTTTTATTGTTCTGGAGCTGGATCATCATCATGTCGTCGCAAATCATCAATAACCTCCAACTTTTGTTCTCAGCAAGTCCTCCTTCAATCGACGGCGACGATCGCTGCAAGGATACGCATTGCAAGGTGAGGCACCGCGACCGCTACAAAAACTCTGCTGCGGAGGGAAAGAGTCAACAAGAAAGTATGGAACAAAAGCACAGATTATATCATCATAATTCACCTTCTCATCATAATCATCACCTTGCAACTTGTGAGCAGAGGAAAGTTTGCAGAAAAACCAGCCTCTTTTCAATTGTTCTTCCCTTGACATTGTGGATTCTCGCTGGTTTTCAGTTGGACACGGTGGGAGCATTGCCAGAAACTATCAGGCTTGGTAAGTCCGTTATTTTTTAAGTTTAAATGTGTTAGTATATTTTTTTTCTTTTACTTGACTTTCGACTAGAAACAGTCGAAAAAAATACACTTTTTTCAGACTATGCCAGCAGATCAATAAACTCTCATCTACGTTCTCTTTCTTAAGTAGCAAAAATAAAAAATAAGTATTCAACCACAAATTTTATTTTCACACTACACTGGACTGAAGAAAAAAAAGAGGCAAAAAATAATGTCCACTTGTTTCTTTTATTATATATACAACATACCATGTGTGTATATTTTTCTTCAGTGTGTGTGGTATGGTAGTGCGACGCGGCGCGGCTCGTCGTCAAAAAAAATAAGAAGAAAGATGGGAGTACGCGCTATAATATTTTCTGTATTAATGGAAGACATCCAACAAAATATATGGCGTATTGTAATAATGCATATAATATTTTAATACAATAATATAATGTTACAAAAAGTCTCGGAAAAGATAAGATAAATAAGTGCGAGAAGTAAGTACATACATAGCAGCATCAGTAGCAGCAACAAAAGCAACAATACTTACAGCTCTTCTGCTGCTGCTACAGCTTTTACTGGTTTCTCAGATTCCACTTTAGAAACAGCAAAAAAAGAAGAATGGATGGTTGTATTTGTTCCAAAGAAGATTCTATTCACCACTATTATTGCACACACATACACACATTGCAACGATTTCTTTGCTAAAAGCATAAATATAACAAAACTACTTTTCTCTTGTATTTTTTTCTTTCTTCCTATTTTTTTGCTGCTAACTTTTCCTGTCACTTGTTTCCACGTTTTGTCTCCATTCCAGGCTTTGTGAAAAATATTCTTTCCCTTTTGTTTTAGTTGTAAAATAAATATTATTACGTTGTGTCATATTTTTATGCTATTCTCCTGCTACCCATGTATACACACTTGTGCACTTTCTTCTTTCATACAGTCAAAGATTCAAAGATTTCTCCTCCTCTTTGTTGTGGTAGTGGAGGCGGGGATGGTGGTGCTGCACTGCCTGCACTGAGGGGGTTTGAGAAGAGGAGGATAATACAAATGTAATTTTTTATTATTTATTTTATGTATTTCAAGTATTACATGTGCATTCAATAAGCTTTTTGTACCCGAAAAAAAGAATAGAAAGTTTTATTTTAATTTTTTTGCATAATCTTGCTAACTACTTTATTCGCTTGTATTTATATGATTTCAAGAATAAGGAAAAAAACTTGCAGTACACAATACACACACAAAACAATAACTTAATACGCGTAAAACTTTTCCTTTCCCTCAAGCTGACACAAAATTTTTTAATAAAAATAATGCTACTTACTTACTACATACTTATATACTTTTAGACACAAACTGTGTCGCTAATATTATATACAAATATGTGTATATATTTTTCTTTATATTTACTATTTATCTGCTGTTTTTCTGGCCTTGAACTCATCATAAAACAGTTCAACGCATTTTATGATTTTTCTCAAGATAAATACATACATGCATACTCTAACTTTTACGTAGTTACAATCTCTTTTGTGAAAATATCCACATGAGAGTTGTAATATCGTTTCTTTTATTTCAATGATATTACATTGCACACACAAGAAACGAATTCACTGATATTATATATGAATGAAGAAGAGGAAAACGCTTGTATTTTCTACATTTTTTATCAGTAGTACTGCAGCAGCAGCAATGCCATATTTAAATGTTGAGTGAACCCGGGTGTGTTTGTGTGTGCGTGAAGAAGAAGAAGGAGGAAAAAGTGTACAGCAAATCGTTATTATTACTACAGAAGCAGTCCGAAAAAAACGTGCTCTTGCACATTTTCTTTCCTACATTTCATTAATAATTCCATTTGCTCAGCAGAAGAACAACTGAGGAAAGAAGAGGGTGTGCGTGAATGCCATGCAATGCAGACAAAAAATATATTATGACTTCACTTATACGTACCAAATTACAATACCCATCAGAATTAATGAAGTAAAGGGATAAAAATTCTTGAAAAAATTTCAAAAATATTTTTTATAATCTTTACATGCTGGAATAAACTGCACGTATGAGGATGACGTATGTAGTACGTAGCAAAAAAGATTAAAGTAAAAAGAGAAAAAAACGAAGGAACAAAAAAATCCATATCAAGAATAAAAAAGTATAGTATCATCAAGAAGCACAAAACATATATAGATAGGTATATATATTCTTCTTTGTTTGGAAAGTTTTTTTTTCTGCTTGAAGATTTCAGCCATAAGTCCTTTGACGATCATCATATGATGGGAGAATAATATTGTATTGAGTGACTCCAAAAATAGTTTTAAAAAAGAAGGAAAATAAAAAAATTTTGTTCAGAATAACTGAAAAAAATGCAGGAAAAAAAGTTGAAGGGGACCGCAAAGAAAGAAAGCGGGCAGATGTGTATTTATAGATGGAAAGATATGTGATGTGTACATAGACATGTTATACTGTGTATTTTGCATAAGTATGTAATGCTACTGACTTGCGAGTAGTAGGGGGAAAATGGGATATGAAGAGAAATAAGAAGAAGAAAAACCCGGAATGCATATCATGATAAATGCCAATATTGAGATGAAAGGACACAAGACATAAGAACTAGTAGAAGAGGAGGTTGAAGAAGAAAAAAAAACTGCAAAGTTTTCATATCCTCGATCGAGACTCATTTTTATTTTTCTTCTTCTTCTTGTTATAAAGATTAATACCGTTGAAAAAGTTGAAAGTCTTGGAGAAAGCAGAATGGATGGAATAAAGACAAAAAATTGCAAACTTGGGAAAAAACCTCGTTTTTTATTCAGTTGTTTAACTAGTACCTATATTCATAAGTACAAAAATATTTTTTATACTTGAATCCGATTAGTAGTGTGAATTCATCCATACATAGCTAAAGCTTCTAGCTTGGTTTTTCCTCTCTCTCATTTATTTTATTCATTCTTGCCATATAGGAAAAAAGCATGTATGATTCATGGAAATCTATAATGACGTTATTATTCACACGGTAGCGGAGAGAAAAAAATATGATGGTAGGTTTGGTTGTTGGTCGGACGGTGAGTGAAAGTGTGTAGTGGTGTAATGATGACAACTTTTTTTACATGACGCTGTTATTGTTTGTATGTACAATCTTTCCAAGAAAGCTTGTTCCGGAGAAAATAAAAATCTTTTGTTAGTAGAACAGTTAAACAATTAACTTTTCTGCTTACTTTGCTAAACTTGAAAGAAAAGGAAAAAGTTGGGATTTTTCAGGGAGTGTTTATATTGTAGTCTTCTCATTCTCATCATCAATAGATATCCAAAGCTTGGTTAGTGGCTGCTCTCTTTAAAATAAGCAAATCAAGTTTGACTTGATTATAATTACAAATTAGCTAAAAATTTTATTTCCAGGCACGACTTTCGAGTTCAATAAAAAAATCTTCAGTTAACTTAACCTATTTTGTAGTTTTTAACTATGTAATATAAAAATAGAGTAAAGTATTCAAAAAAATCTGTTGAAAAAGTACGCACAAACAAACCAATCAACAACTCACTCAGCAAAAATTTGTTGTTTGTTGTATAAAAAAAGATTGCAATGCAATTGAATTGCATTATTTACTTATCATCAAAGCTATTTTGTATTTATTTATTTATTTCTTGCTGCGTCACTACTTTTTTCTTCTTTTTAGTTCAAACGCTAAAAACTTTTTTTCTCAATAAAACTAAATGTATTCCAAATCAAGTAGACACACTCAACATATTACTTGCTTTCTTTTCAATATAGACAAGAATAATATGTCTCCTCTTCAACCTCTTTCCAAAAAAAAAACATTTTATTTGGCTCATTTCTTATTTCATCTCGTTTCCTTCAACTTAACCCAGCCGTCCAATGCTCCTTCTACATATTCCCTTTTTTGTAACGAGAGGCAAGAGGAAGGGGATGCTTTTTTAAGTGTACACCGCTCTGTGTGTACACAAGTAAAATAGAAAAAAATGCACTGCCAGAAAAAAGTCTAAAAAAATGCGGAGGATGAGGATATCTCGGAAAAATAATGCGTACCCAACTAGCCCATCAACAATGTCATGCAAGAGTGGTGATAGCAGCGCCACTACAGCTTGGAAACTGGCAGAAAGGAGGGAAAAAAGAGTCACTGTGACTGACTGGCATTATCATCATCATCATCATGGCAGTGAACGGATGTGTGGATAATCATCATACTAGGAGAAATAAACGACAAGAGAGAAAAGCGACAGGCGGACAAGAAATCGAAAGGATTACACTTGAACGATGAGGAACAAAAAGATAGAAAAATAAGTTGTTAGAAAAGAACAGAGGAGAAAGGAAACCGCACTAACTGTATATAGCTTTTCCTCAAAATGTTGTCTAATCTATAAATAAAAATAGCATACTTTTTTAGTTTTTTCGTAGTTAAAGCTATCTTGTTGATGCCGACGCTGTAGGTTGTTATATATTTTTTTTGTTTTTTTACTGGCATCCATTGGAATAAAGTGATGGACTGGACTGATGTCTTTTTTTTCCTTCTTGACTTGTTTGATGTCCGGCCAAAAAAACATACGGAGAAGAAATAGAATGGAAGAGTTTCTCTTTTTGAAATAATCCGCAACAAGCTATACGCATCACTACCCGTTTGTCCTCCTAATCCACCCTCTATTTTTTGCCGCCTCTCTTCTTCTTTTCCACAAGCTGTTTGAGTAAAAGAAAGCAATATTATTTATACAATCAGTTGTTCACTTCAGAGATGAAGGATGAGAGTGTGTACGTCGTACGTACGTACACGCATAAAAGTACAAATTGTACAACAATATGAACAAAAAATATATATCAACTGTCCAGAGAGCATTATATTTAATAGTCGTTTAGTACACTAGTCGTTTTTGTTGAGAAAAATGTTGGCAAAAGTTTTTTGCCTTTGCCTGCCTGCCTATTCACAACATAAGAAAACAACAACTGACGATGACAGAAAGAAAATCTATTCAATTGAATGCGTAAACCGAGAAAATATACATAAATTGTTTTAATCATACACATATGTAGGTATATACTTTATATTTGTCTTTGCCACCACTACCACCATAAGGAATTGTATATTTTTTTCTTTTATTTCTTTTCGACAGACTGTTTCCTATTATTATTTATTATAAAAGTAGGTGTATGTATACATATATGTACGCAACCGAGTGTTGTGTTTTTTTGCAGATTTACTTTTTGCCTTCTTCCTCTCTCTCTCTCTGCTGACAAGAATTCATATGCAATGCACATGTTATTTATGCCCAAATGCTCGCATCCCTTCACTCTTCCTCTTTTTTTCCTTGTTGGTGTGTGTACTCTTTATTTTGGCTCATGATCATAACGGAAAGTAGAGGCGAGCAAATAGCTGAAAAACTGTCGGACATAAAAAATACCATATAGTATATTTTTTCAACTGAAGAGAGAAAAAGCTAAAGTCCATCTGTCCGTCCATCCATCGCTTCTGGCTGCTTACGTAAGTAGATACTTGGGTTGTTAGGTATAAGTAGACATACATACATAAGTGCATAATATACATACACCACCTCTGCCTTCCCATATGCCTACATACTTTTTACTGGACATTTCTCGCACTGCTCGTCTTCTACTTTTTTCCTTGTTGGTCTTCTTCATCCGGCTTTTGTTTTCCCATCGGATATCAAGGATGGTGGACAGTTTTTCTTTACGAAAAAAGGAAAGTTTTTTCTGGAAAACATTTTTTTCCTCTTTCTTGTGTTTCTTCTTCGTATGAATTCTTTTGGGCATCCATCCCTCTTGTTTTATTCGCTACAATTGTCATCATACTCTGTTTAACATGACGACTAGTATACGACTACTTTATACATACAATAAACTGTTAAATTGTGGTTGCTTCTGGTAAAGAAATAAATTGAGCTGGAAATACATACATATGCAGAATAGAGGCAAACAGACGTTCAATAATAGTGGTTGGCTGGCTTTGCCCTTAGTTCCAATAACAGTACACGTACATACATACATAATATCGCCTCTTCAATTTTTTTCTTCCGGTAGAAACGAACCGTTCGTTTCTACCATTTAAGCTGCTAAAGCTTCTGAAAAAAAAATATATTCTTTATAATCCTCATCTGCGTATTCCCAAAGTTAGTAGCACACATACATATAACATATTGTACTGCATACTAACAAATGTACAAAAAAATTCAGTAAAAATACATTTTTTTGTATTGGCTTTTCTTCAGCTCCTGTGGTATGCATGATGATGATCCGTTCGTTGTACAGCGACGAACGACAATTCTACAAAATATATTTTTTTGTTGACGACGACGATGATGATATAATGTACTTATTGCACATCCGTTTCTTCTTCTTGTGTCGTATGTGAGTTAGGTCTTTTTGATTATATACATATTATTATGCACGCTCTGTTGAGCTCTTCTTCGTCTTTTTCCAAGAGAGAGAGAGCGAGAGGAACACAGCATTTTTCCATAATTTCTTTTGTGAAACGTAAGACGACCATGAGAGAATGAAAGAAGGGGAACGTATACAAGGCGAATAATAAGTCACCATGTCGTTCTCTTCTTCTTGTTTGCGGTGGAACAGAGCAAAAGCAAAACGAACAAGATGTGTTGTCTTGTTCTTTTCTTGGTACAAACTAGCATAAAATAGATTTTTATGTGCTGCTTTCTCATGATGGTAATAATAACTTGGTAGTAGTATATTATGTATATTTTTTTGGAACATGCTTTAGCTTTATAGTGCAGTGTATGCATTCATAGGTATTTGTGGAGTTCATCATATACACAGTTTTTTTCTATTTTATTTTATCCCCATTAAAGCTTTGAAGATTTGCAGAGTACAGCGAGCTCTATGTAAAAAATATATAATCTGGTATAAAAAATGTGTGTTGCAGTTTTTTTTATATTTAGGTATATTGAATTGAATATATAGAGAGAAATAAGAAGGACAAGACCTTTAATTCCATTTTTAGAAGGAGATTTTCTCAGAGGTTCCTTTTTTATCCATTCATTTTTATGCATGTCATGTGATATTATTATGCGGAGACGAGAGAGTGATCCGATTGTTGGCTTTTGTACAATTTCAAATTATTATTTTTTTACACAGTAGTAGTACTACTATTTTACAATCAATTTAGTTGAAGTAAGGAATCACAACAAGTAAGCTAAGCTTGGTATAAAAAAATGTAAAAGGAAGAGAGAAAAAAAGCTGACACATGTCTAAAATTGAAAAATGTATGGTGGTCGTCGTCCCTATCTCATTTTTTGGTTTGAACTGTTGACAGCGGACATGTGTATTGATGCCACGTAGTAATTCTATATATGTGATTACTGAACTGTGTAACATTTATATATACAAATTTCCTTTTTTTCCAGTTTAGAACTATACAAGTAGTTTACCTTGAACTTTAATATGGATAGAGAAAAAAATACTCTGCGAATTCCGGACAACATTTTTTTCTACACTGAAAGTTTATGGTTGGACAATTTTCTCTGCGTAAAATTTAAACGTGGGAATCATGCCTAGTTAACTTTTGTGTGCATTTCCTTCTTGTTGTGCTGAACTTGCATTTTGCTGCAATCTCTTCTGCTGTAAAACAAAAAATATACCCACAATGTCCAGTTGCACAATTTATCCTAAACAAAAAAATAATAATAAAAATGTTTTTGTTGCAAAAAATGCAAACGTTCAATAAACTAAAGTTAATAAATTTTTATGTATTTTTGCTTCCTACGTTCGTTTTCCCTATGTAAATCCATACACCAAAAAAATGATCCACAACAACAGTCCAAATGGATGTCATTCAAGAATAAACCACTTTATTAGTAACAGACCAAAAAAATCTTTTTTATAAGCCCCAAAATAACAAGTCTGGGCAAAATCTACACGCAGACAATTTTTATGTTATATTTCTTTCAGGCAAAAAGAAAAGAATTTTTTATGCATGTAAAAGATACAGATACACACACACTGTCTATCTGTCTGGATAAAAATGATCCAAGTAGTATGAGAAGGAAGAAGAAGAACATCAAACAAGAAATGTTGAGAATACCTATGGGATATATACATACATGCATACCTATATATGGGGAATATGATTCGTTCACATGTGTGATTACATTTTGCAACTGCCACAAGAAAGAAAAAAAATTCCTTTATAATATACTTGTGTATTATATACTATAAAGCATAGTAGACAGATAACATTTTAGCATGTTATGTACCTATACAACACTATCATGTAAAAAGATAACAATGTGTGTGTGTAGTAGCTCATATTATTATTGTCACAGCGGTAGAGAACTACGGTGTGGCAGTAGCAGCAGCAAAAAAAGTGTCTAGCAAACTATATACAAGGAAGAGTGGCTTTAGAGGAAAAAAATAGAGAAAAAAGATGAAAGAGAGAGAGAGCGACACACAACAAAGTGTTCATACAGAGTGCCCATTACTCCTTTGTTATGGGTCTCACGGGGCTATCAACTCGTGCTGGGAGTATGATGGCTAAGAAAAGAGCCATTTTTGTCTCCATAATTCTTCACTCCTCATTGCCTTTCACTCAGATTATTTCGACTTACTTTTTTGTACTTTTTTACTTGCCTTCTTCTTCTCTCTTCTTCTTGCTCAATGAGCCTGTACGTACGCACATATGCAGACAGACATGCATGCATACTACCACCAGCAGCAGTAGAATTATATATTTTTTGAGTAAAAAGCCAGGAGAAAAAAATGATGAGGAAAAAAGAAAAGAGTAAAGTTTAAACTGCGCCACCGCCATCACCACCACCACCACCTTACATAGATTTGTCACTTCTGGTGAATTTTGCAAGAAAATTAGAAAAAAAATAAAAAAAGATTTTTCTTGTTTCTCAAAAAAATGTAAGTAGGAATAATAAGTTCCAACGTGAAAAGGCCACTTTGTCTTTTTTGTAAGTATATATGAATGTTTCTTATAAATGAAAGAACGTGCTTATGCAGTGAAATGAAATACAACATAAAAAATAAAGAAAGAAACAAAGGGCGCCACTTTTTGTTGTATGCCGAATGAAATATCACGGATGTCGAGACGAGATTGCTGAAAAGCTGAACAGAACAAGAAGAATTGCCGAGTGTAGATTACTCTCTCATTTTTGCTTGATCTTAAGTCTTTTTTCCTGCTTTCTTTTTCACTCGTGACGGTTATTTTTTTTCTCTGCTGGCTTTTTTTAGGTACAATATTCATCCTTCCATTCATTTTTCTTGGATCTGTACTCTGTTGATAATTTAGAGAAAAAAAGGAAAACTGCAATCTGCAATATTAAAAAACGAAGCATGCACTGTTACACTACCTATACTAGAATCCTCAAAAGAAAAAGAATTATGACGATGATTCACAAATGTGTACGCTTTTTTCTACATTGCTAAGATTTTTTTCTTCTGTGTATTGCCGTCATAATCTTGATGATCATTTCCAGCCTCATATTATTGTCGTCGTGTTTTCTTCATCAAGAGACCCCAGCTGAATTTACTACTACGGCTTTTTTTTACTCTACGCACAAACTCCTAAAGCACTGCATTGTCATCATTATTATTATTGTGTGTAGGCAGGCTGCTTTTTTTGGTGATCATAAGACGCTGATGATGATGATGATTACTATTATGAAGCCAGAAAAAAATTCCAATGTTTTGTATTGTCGACTGTACATGCGTAGGTATTCTTCTTGATATATATTAGGTTTTCCTTTCATTTCCAACAAAATGAATGGCCTTTCTATTCTCCTAGTCCTGTACGTCCTATCTCTAGTAGATTGTACACAAGCAGAAGAAGAAGAAGAAAGAAAGAAAAAAGAACGGCTTTTATTACTGATTAAGGTTCAAGATTATCGAACTCACAGTAGTGCCATTATTTGTTGCCAGCAGTTTTGTTCACTGATGTTGCTTCTGCTGCAGCAGCAGCAGTAGAGTAGACTATTATGCGTTGTTGCAACAAGAAAAAAAACTTTGTCATTTTCTTACAACAGCTTGCTACATAGACGACCAAACCATTTTTTTCTCAAAACATTTTCATAAAATGTACAGCAAAAATAACTAAATACAATTTTTAGTACAGCAGCAGCGGTAGTAGAAAAATGTTATGATGCACTGCTACTATATTGGTGTTGATGAATATTGTACAAAGTAGTAAAAGAAAAAAAATACAGTAATATGACTCGTTGTTATTGTAAAAGCGGCGAAGAAACGAGAAAAGAATGCAAGTTAATAGCCGGTGCAGTGCAATTGCAATCTTGGTAATAATCAGAGAGTAATAATGTGTGTACACGCGGAAAGGACATCAACCGCAAATGCTACCAGCCCCACCACCAAAACACGCATTTCTACTTGAACACCACCACCACCAAATTCAAGCAAATATCCTGCTTGTTACTTACCATCATCATTGCTACCGCGTACCTCTCCTTCTCTCTTTTCTCCTTTTAAAAATTTTTGGTCGGGTCGGTCGGTTGGTCGGTCTGCGAGTTTTTTTTCAAGTTTCCTGCAATAGAAAACT
>JAHZMT010000612.1:0-10191 GCA_027743785.1 Sinhomidia bicolor | reverse complement strand
GGTCAAGAAAAAGTAGAGTAGTGGGAGATGTACTACTGCAAGTCTATGGATTGGATTGGATTGCAATATGATATTGGGGTTTTCCTTCCTCTCTCTCTCTTTCGCTCTCTCCAACTCCATTTTTTATTTTCTACTGGTGCTGGTGCTGCCGACAAAATAACAACAACAACAAAAAAAATTGTATTCTGTTTCCGTTCCATCAACTTTTCCTTTGTAACTAGTGTATATACTCGCGTTTTCTACACGTTGACAAAATAATATATATATATGTATGTATTGAAAAAACTTGCTGCCCACATATTAGGAATGTACATACTTTTTTATACACAGCCAATTCTTTTTTTTCTTCTTTTCTCAGGGTTCTCCTTAAAAATGCACGTAAAAATTCAAGCAGTTTTTTTCGGTTGCGGGTACCACACAGTCATGTGTGTCTGTGTGAGCATACAAAAACACAAAGGAAGAAAATAAAACGAAAGAAATGACAGTATATGCAAGCAAACATTAAGTCGACCCATGTTGTCGCCTGATAGTCTCATCCTCCTGTTTTTATCCACCAGTGCAGTAGCATTACCTATATACAACAGTCAGTTTAGTTGTTTGTTTTTCTCTGTAAAGAAAACACATGCTATTTTTTGTTTGTTTGTTTGCATGCATGTTTTAGCAAGTTTATAGGCGGAACTATATATCCTGTAAACACATACATACATTGTATGTGTATCCATCATCACAGCAGAGTGAAATTGTACCACGTACGTACACACTGTATAAAAAAAAGTATCGATTGCTATTGTCAAGAAGAAATATAAAGAATAGGAGGAAAGTAAAAGAGCAAAAGAAAAAATAAGAAAGCCGAAATTCACCAAAAAATGTGTATGCAATAACCAACTTTTTTTCTGATGATGATGATGATAATACGATGATGATGGCCATCATCACAGCAAATAAGAATTTCTAGTAGAATGATGATGATGATGATGATAGGTTTGAATTCACCTTAGTTTTCTTTATCAACGTATACCATCATCATCATAATATATTATGAATGTGGTAGTTATTACCGCAAAAAACCTGTAATGGATTGGGCTGTCGCCGTGGAGTAGAGATAGGGATATTTGTACGTGTGTCTAGTCTACTTTACTTACTTACTGCTCACAGTAGTCTAGTAGTGCTCTGCTGCTCATGCATTTACATTGGCGAAAAAAATATGCCGGTTTGATTATCATCATCATCGTCATCGTCCTCACTATCTCCACCACACTGTGTTTGTAGTGGGCGCGCTTGGAAAAAAATAATAATAAGTAACGCTGAAAGTGCTTTTCCATTTTTTTCCTGGTGGTGATGGTGGCGCTGAGCTGATGGTAAAAGTAAAAGTTATCGTTGGAAAGTTGGTGAAAAAAATATGCAAAAAGGGGAAGAGAAGCAAGTTAAGTAAAAAAAAGTGCACACGTAGTAAAGTAAGTAAAAGTAGACCGGCACTACATAGAATAGTAGCAGTGGTAGTAGAAGAACCACCATCACCGAAAAAAAGTAATATAATATACTGGGGAGGAAGTAAGGTAGACGATCATCGTCATCATGGCAGAAAAAAGCTCTCCAATTCTCCATAAATATGCAAAGTTTTTTTACCGAAAAAAGTAATATAATATACTGGGGAGGAAGTAAGGTAGACGATCATCGTCATCATGGCAGAAAAAAGCTCTCCAATTCTCCATAAATATGCAAAGTTTTTTTTTCTCTAGGTCTATATATCCCAAACTGTTGTCGCCTTTCACTACTGACTGTTGTATGTGTGTGTAAGTGTGTAGTGTGTACTACTTAAACTCAAATCTACTCTTTTCTATGCATACTTGAGTCAGTTCCACTCACACAATCAGTCAGCAAGAGAGAGAGAGTTAGAGTGAGTGGTACAAGTTGTTGTCATTTTTATGAAAATTGCTTGATATGTAAGTAAGTTGGAGGGAGTGAGAGGGAAAGGGAAAGGGAGAGAAAGAGAGAGAAAATAGCTCTGACATGGCAGTTTTTGGCTACATTTGCATAAATTTTATTTTTTTTATATTTTTTGGGATGGGTGAGCATTGTTGAAAATGAAATGGATGGATATACACTTTTTTTGAAAAAAGAGTGCATTCCTTTGTATGGTATGGTATGGTATAATATATATAAAAAATGGAAATCAAGAGCGAAAAAATGTTTACTCTTTTTTGCAGGAAAAAAGAAATGTGTTGAGTTGAGAATTTATAGTGCAATGTTCCGGTTTTTTTTTCTACAAAAAATTCACTCACTCTCTCACACACACATATAACAACAACACAACATATTTTATTTTTTATTTAATGCTGCTGAAGTTATCATCAGTAAAGTGATCACTCTTTGGAAAAAGCCCCATTTTTTATTTGACTTGTGGCGTGGTCCGTTCCTTTTTTTCGGTTGGTCGATTTATTTATTTTTCTTAATAGTAGTCCAGTGCTAGTCAATCCATATAATAATAATAATATAGTAATAATGGTAAAAGGGGAATGAGTAAGAAAAGAGTGATGATTGCTTTTTTGTCAAAAACTTCACTTTCACTTTCTGTTTTCACTATCTACATTAAATATCTCTTTTATATGCTCAATGCTCCCGTTTTTCTTTTGAAGAGAAAAAAAATCCACTATACTGTCATCTTCTTCTTCTTACTTAACTTTTTTCTTCCTTTCTCTGGAATGAAATGGTGGGCTGGACCTTTCGCCAACTTTGTTTGTTTACTGCTGCTGCTTGCTTAGCTTTCCTGTAAATAACAAGAATAACATTTCATGTAAAAAAAAGTCAATAATATTAGTAAACAAGGCATAATAATATGTAGTGAAGTGAAGAAAAGGAGTTGTCGATAAAGTTAATGGAAATCAGCATCATCATCATCGCCAAATACTAATAATATGCCTGTTACAATGAAATTGGTGGCAAATAAAAGAAAGAAAATAAAGTAGCACAACAACTGATTTCTTTTTTTTGCGTTTGGAAGGAAACCGATTTTTTTGTAGGTAGTACTCAAGTTCTATATAGAATGTCCAGTGTTGTGAAACAAGTTTGCTGTTTTGCACAAAAAAATAAATTTAAGAGAAAGCGAGCAGCATAAAATGTAACAATAAAAAGTTGTACTCGTTATTACACATTTTTTGTGCGAATGTACTCTGGACAAATTGGCTATATTCGTGATTTTTGAATACAAACAAGTTTATTTAGTTCCACGTCGTATGAATATTATTTTTGTGCAGGAGATTAAGTTATTGCAAGGTAGGTGTATGGCATCCATTTTTAGTTAGATGAATTTTTTATGTTAGTCTTGTACTTACACTTTGTAAATACAAATTTTTAATTTTATTAAATTACTTTAAAAATTTATACGAACAGTCAAAATACTAACTACATTAATTAGATAACTTTAAAAAGGTGTTTATTTTTATGTTAGTCTTATACTTACACTTTGTAACAGTCAAAATACTAACTACATTAATTAGATAACTTTAAAAAGGTGTTTATATAAACGAAAGTAAAGCTATTAAGTCTACTGTATATTTCTTCGATAAATATTTATCCTCAGATGGACAACTTGCCTAGGTTATATATGTCAATCTTATCATCATTCACTTTTCCTGCTTGCTCGCGTGAACGAATTATTTTGCAAAAATAAATAAATGCAACAAAATAGCACACCTACCACCTCACCAGTATAGGTAATATAATAGAGGTGCAAGTATAGGTATAAGTATATCTATATAGCTCTGACTATACTTACATCACCTCACCACCTTGCAGTAATCTATAATCGTCATATCACATGCTAGAAATTTGAAAGCAACTTTATTTAGCCAAACAATCGGTCAAAGCTTTCTCTCTGTCTGTATTTATATTTCCTCCAACTTTTGCTGCCTCTCCTTCTTCGTGAGTCCACACGTACATTATTTAAGCAGTTTATCAGAGAAAACATATGAAATGTGATGATAACTTTCTCCCGTGTAATTTTCTCTAATTTTCCCCTCTATTTTTACACTGTTATTTTCAACTTTTCTTTAACAGCTTATTATTATTACCTATCCTCTAACTAGCAGCAGCAGCGCCATGTAGCCTTTTTTGTTGGCCTTATTTTACGCACACACAGACATGCAAGCTAAACGAACGAACAAACGCAATCACAGAAACAGTTTGTGTGTGAAATGTAATAAATAAAAGTTGAGAGGCTTAATTTTAAGGTGATTAAATTACAAATGAGCATTGTGTTCTGTGTAGATAAAAGATAAGGTTAAGACTGAAAATAACTTTTTTTTACATTTGCTGGTAGTGCTAGAGCACACAGCAGCAGCAGCAACCTTTTAATTTTGCAATAGTAAACATTATCATGGAATTGTATATACATACATATGTACATATAGCATGCGTGGTCCCACGCTCACAGTAGTTTACAAATAAATTATATAGATTGCTTCATTCCTCCGCCAAGAAAACGTCAGCCTTTCTCACAAACAGCGTCTCCATATCTGATTGAAAGCTCTAGACAGACTAGTAGTGGAATTAAGCAGAGAGAGAGAGAGGAGACTAGTCGATTGGTGTAGAAAAGTGTGAAAATGTGGAGATTTACTGCAAATATATTATCTTGTTGCTTGTACGCACACATGCATGCTCTTCTACCAGCTGAAAAAACGGAAAGTTTAGTGAAGTGAAAGAGAACATAAATTATTTTTTTACAGTTTGGAGATTTCCTTTTGTTCCAGCATGGCAGTAGTAGAAGCAGTTGCAACAAAATATAAGAAAAATAAATATTTTTTTCTCTTCTCTCAATGACTGACTGACTGGATATAAATGTGGAATTTTTACATCCGCTTCTTTTCTTTCTATCAGCAAAATGAATGAATGAATGAGTGAACGAATGAACAGGACGTTGGTTTTTTTGGGGGTTTTTCTTACATGAAAATTTATAAATGTATTTTTTGCGTTGCTGGGAATGAAAAAGACAGACACAAATTGCTTTCGCAGAAGAACAAATAACATGCGTAGTAAAGCAAAAAAAGTTAAAATTCCTCCTATTTCTGTGATACTGACTTTTTGTAACAAAAAAAGCTTAAAAATCACTCTAAATCAGAAATTTTTATCATTAAAAAGTTCACTTGACAAACCCTCGTTAGTCAAACTTGAAAAAAAAACGTCACAAAAAATAATGATTACGCCAGCAAAAAATGCAAATTGAATTGCAACAGCAGCAGCAGCAGTGAAAAAAGGGAAAAAGCAGAAAAAATAATCTGTGAAATGTGAGAAGAGGAAATGTATATTTACAATAAAATAATAATACTACTACTAAAAGTTCTCCATATGTATATTCATGCGAATTTTTACAGATTTGATTCACACACACACTATAGAGTTATGCACTGATTGGTTCGATAATTGCTTGCCAGTCAGACTGCCTGTCTTCTTGTTTTTCAACGAGAGTTGTTCACTGAAATGGAGAAAAGTTGTAGAGAAGAAGCGTACACACGTTTCCGCTTAGAAAAAATAACATGTAACTTTTTTTGCAGCGTGCTTTCTTTCGTAACGCTGTTCAATTTTGCTTTTTTGACTTAACAAAAATGTCTGTACTCTGTACATTTTCTTTCCGCGTAGCGCATATTCTCTTGTTTTTTCTCTCTCTCGCTTTCAAAAAAGTCTGAAAACACGGCAGTTGTTTCAAGCCCGATTATTTTCCCATCATCCGACCAGCAGAAAATTTACGATTTTATTTTCAGTGAACTTTTAACCCAAAAGTGCTATAAAATCACGCATGTTTCCACCATTATTTTTTCTCGTGTGGTAAAAGGAAACCTAAAAAAAGTATTTTTTTTTCTTCTTTTTGTTCCGTGCCACACCACACAAAGCCAGTGTCTAGTAGTAATGTGCAGTAAGCAAAGTAGTGGCGACTTTATTAAGTGCACGCGTTGTAGCAGCATTATTTTTTGGAGTCTTTTCTGTCGTCATTATTATTATTTTTTCTTTCTTTTCCCGAGGTCCATAAAATTTGACGAATTATCTTCTGGTAAGCCAGCCAAATTACTCTGCACGCACTTACGTACAATAGCAACACACGTTGGTTGGTTGGACTGTTCGGCAATGTATAATGTATATGACAAGCTATTATATAAGGATTTTTCCTTAAACAAGAAAAGCTTGCTGCTGCAAACACCAAGTAGTATTTAGTAGTAAACATACTTAATCTTTTCTCCATTTTATGAATATCTTTGTGTAATAACGACAAGCACTTAATTTATTTTATTTTCAAGAACAAGAAAAAAAGCACATTAAATCCTGTAACGCTCGTGTGGACATCTTTTCTAAAGAACAAGCAGTATTTTCTTTCCAGAAATGTGTGCAGATGGGATAATCTTTCCAAAATTAACTGTGCTCAGTTCTCATACAAGAAGAAGAAGAAGAAGTAAATAATATGCACTACTTTCTTTTTTTCTCTTTCTTGCGTTCAAGTTTGCTCACAAGAATAATAATATTAAAATCACTAAAATACATTGCCATTTTGCCCTGTTTACATAAGCTTTTCTGTTGATCTGAAACTGCATAAAAACGTCGTATTATACAAGAAGCCACACACAAATACCCAGCCATAATAACAATAATAATAATAAAGTCGTGTCATGTTCCCGTGTATTCGTCTGTCGTGATCTTGAGTTGAAATTTTTTTTCTTGTGTACACATTTTTTTTTCTTCTTCGTCTTCTTCTCAAGTTCATATTCATTTCTACACATAAACAAGCTTCTATACATGCATGTTTATGTTGAGAATTAAATATTGCATCTCTAACAGCATTAACCATTTACCACCATCACCGTAAATTTTTTCAATAATGGCCCGTTTCCCATAAAAACGTATAGTCCAAAATTATACCCTACAGACTGGCTAAATATCCATTAAACCGGGTTGGCTTTTGAAAAATTAACGGTATATTATTGTTATTATTATTATTATACAAGCATATTATGGAAAGTTGAAAATGGTAAATTGCACAGCGACAACACTACTTTTTTGTATACTTGCGACTTTTAAGTAATGTTGTTGCTGTTGTTGTTGTTTTATAACAGAACATTGCACACACCAGTAGTTGTAGTAGTAGCAGCAGCAGCAAGCAACTGCTGATTAATGTTCATTTTCAATTTCTTTTGACATTACATAAAAAAGTTGTTTTATAGGAATGTATATAAGCTGAGCTGAATCTACTGTATAAAAAATATGTATAAAAAATGAAAGAAAGTACATGATGGCATGCGGCACAACATCACCAGCAACAGTAAATATATCTAACTACCCATTATAAACATTCCATGTGTATTACATTACTTAAGTACGACTTTTTTTTAAAGTTCAGTTTTTAGCTCACAATCATTTTTTTCCCTCTACACACGCATTATAACACACTAAAGTTGAAAAGAAAAAAAACTTCTTTTTTTTGAACATGCAGACCTTGCTCATGTTTTTCTTTCAGGGCGATGGCGATGGTGTGCCGCTGCTGCTGCTGATGATGATGCTGCCGATGTCAGTGAACGAGCTTGAGCAAGCAGATTACGCATTATTACATGTGTAATATATTGCAACTTCTGTACTTATTATTATTATGCAAACATGCATGCATGTTGTTATTCTTGGCTTTGGCCTCGCTTTTCTCCGTTTTTTCTACTTGTATGTATTTATATGCCTTTACACTTATTTGGCTTGTTGTTCAAATACCTCATTTATATCATCATTTTGTCCCTTGAATTTTTCATTTCATTTACATCGTCATGTACATAATATGAAATGAAACAAAAACAGCAATAAGAGTTCACAGGCGAGAGAAATTTAACAAACGTGAGCCGTGAAAAGCAAAAGCAAAATCATTTGACTGTAGTCTCATGTATGAAACCTTTATAGCATTACATTATGTAGTAGTAGTAGCAGTAGTAGCAGAGTAACTAGCATTACTATTAAAAGGGGAAAAAGCCAAAAAAATAATGCTTTTTACACCAGCACTTTTTTTCTCTTCACTTTTCTTTTGTCGCTGCTTCTCTGCTTCTCCTGTGCCACATAATAATAATACAACAACATGCATTGCTGCATTTTTTTGTCATTAGACTTGTTTCTATTTGTGAATACTGTTGTTGTACTAATAATAATGTGTTGGAGATACACACTCACGCGGCTGCTGCCTGCCAGTCTGCCTGCCTGACTTCTTTTATTCTTTTTTAAAGTTGCATGAAACCATGAGACTCATCGTTCACTACTTACTTCTCTTTTGTTCTGTTAGTAGTGTAATAATAGCACAATATAGTCTGCTGTTGGCAACATTTAAAGAGAAGAAAAAGAGAAGATTATTGTTGGGCAATGGCAATGCATATCACACAAAAAGCCACACCACCACACACAGCGTGCGATATGGTCTCTCTGCTTTGCTATTGTTCTGTTGAGTATCAAGCAAACTCTTTTGACCTATTCTTATTCTTGGGCTGCTGCTGCTGTACGCACAAAATATAAAAAACATGAAAGACATTAAAGTAAATTGTTATATTGCGTTGCTGCATGTACAAAACGCACGTAAAGTGGAGCATAATATATTTTTTGGTGAAAAAGTATACTTTTAAGAAAAAAATTGTTAGTGACTGGGTAAGATTATTACTTATTATTATTATTATATTTTTTCCCGGTTGTTTTCCCGAGAAAGGAAAAGCTTTAAAAACGACTTTTGATTTTTTATGGCTTTCCTGTAAGTGTAAGTACACCTTATATTATGCTGGAAAGAAACGCAATGATGATGACGATGGTGATGGCCGTGGTGTGTGCAACAAACAAAACTGAAATAATAAATACATGAAAGACATTAAAGTAAATTGTTATATTGCGTTGCTGCATGTACAAAACGCACGTAAAGTGGAGCATAATATATTTTTTGGTGAAAAAGTATACTTTTAAGAAAAAAAATTGTTAGTGACTGGGTAAGATTATTACTTATTATTATTATTATATATTTTCCCGGTTGTTTTCCCGAGAAAGAAAAAGCTTTGAAAACGACTTTTGATTTTTATGGCTTTCCTGTAAGTGTAAGTACACCTTATATTATGCTGGAAAGAAACGCAATGATGATGACGATGGTGATGGCCGTGGTGTGTGCAACAAACAAAACTGAAATAATAAAAGAAGTGCCAACATAACGTGCTATTATCCCACGACACGACATGGCATACATGTACTTATGCATTTATGTCGTTTAGTCTCCTTTTTTTTCTTTCCTGTCAGCCAGGTTATATTTTTGGGGTTTTCCGTAACCCGAGAACTATAATACTGTGTATTTTTTGTTGGCATATATGTATACATACAATCCGTAGCACTACCGCTTTCACTACTGTGTTTGTGGTGTGGTTAGGTTTTTGTGGCTTGTATTTTTTTTACTTTCTGGTGCTCTTGTAAAATTTCATGACATTACGATACATTCTGATGACCGCATGGTCAGAAAGTTGGCGAAAAAAAGAAGGAAAACGTGAACAATTCTGTGTGCAATACAAAGGCTATATACATAGACATGTATAATATTAAGCAATACTAGAGATGTAGATACATACACACAATTACATTTTCACACGCGTTCACGGTATATTTTGACTTTTGGTATCTTGCGTCTAAAAACTTTTGCTGTTCAAGACACACGACAATGGCAACGACATTACACAAAAGCATTATTATAGGTAGTAGTAGAGCAAGTGGACACAGGTATTTTTGAACGTGTGTTTTGTTGTTGTTGTTGTATGCCTGCTTTTTGTGCTATGTCTCGATAAAAATCCAGGCACGTAATAATAATACCTAACACACGCTACACCACAATCAAATAATAACAACAGCCAAACTGAATAACGAATTAAAGTCAGTTGATTTGCTGGTTTTTTGATGTTTTACTGACCAAAGGAATTTCCAGTGACTGTTATTATAAATAGGTGCCTAATTTAAAAACATATTCCAGCGTGCGTTTAAAAAGTAAAATATTAAAAGCGGCACATAACAAGGTTCATTACATGTAATGCTGTCAAAGTAAATAATGTGTGTATGGGTATTTTCTCTGGCTTTGTTGGCCGTGTTTGTCGTCAGTGTACATGTACCACAGTCAAATTTAATGCATGCCACAGTCGAACGATGTGCAAAATTAAGCAAACA